>CP137679.1:10926732-10958650 GCA_037976565.1 Mesocentrotus franciscanus
ATTGTATTATGCAAGTGTGACAGCTAGAACATCAGAGAAAAAATGTTCCCTGAAAAGCATGCATGGCCCTTCAAATGCCTTAATATTCTAAGGCATGTAACATCACAAAAATCTGGACGGATTTTTATGCCACATTTTCTGTGTACATGCAGTGCTTGTAACTTTACCAAGACTGCATGGGCCAAATTTCTTATCATTTTGATGATTCCAGAACCTTGCAGTATATGGTCTGCAAGGTGCCTTTTTTAAAGCCCCACTGCACTACTCGTAGCTACTTGCTCCCTCTATATAGCAAACAATGCCTAATTAAGTGGTGCCCGTTGGTCCCCGGCCATGATCCCCTTTTTCTTATGTTAATTGAGAGCTGAGTTAAAAGATGAGATAACCACCTGTCTAATCCCTCCCAGGCAAACTAGTGCAGACATGCTTTAATAGTATGTTCACTTTGGACTACTTATGCAAAAATAAGTATGTTTGACTTCATATTCACAATGCTTTTTTTTAAACCTATGGTAGTTAATAAAAGAAGATTTAATTTCTCATATGCAGCAGGATCATGTTCTGTAAATTAATTTCAAAAGCATGTATTGCCCACTTTGAACAAGTAAAAATCTTTGTGGATTTGGTTTTCCCAATTAACCAACATTTTGCAAACTCAGAAATTTGCTACCATATGTCATCAATTTCTTCATTAATAGAACATAAATACATTCAGTGGACTGAGGGTGAGAGTAAAGCCATTCTAGAACACTTTGGGCAGTACATCCGTGGAGAGGCATCAAGAAAACTTCCAGGTAATCGCACACTAAGAAAATGTCTTCAGTCCATATATGTTGTACAGGGTCTTCCTAAAAAAAAGTTCAAAGGTCAGTAATATGAAAATAAATTTTCCTACCTTTAAAGTTATAACTAGAGTAAAGAGTAAAGAGTAAATATCCAGCTTTCATATGACATCTTGTTTGCATCAATGTTACCATGCATCAATTAGAAATGCGCAATTGATTTTGATTGATACAAAACTCACTTTTTCCAAGTTTTTGAAAATTGGGCTATACGTACTGAACATGCAAATTCTAGAGGTAGTATTTTCCTATGTGAGATTTTATGTGAAATATCTGCCAATGTTTCACAACATACCAGGGTACCAATCCATACTCGATATCTGGATACTTTCCTCCCAGATGATGAATTAATGGTTGGTATTCATACTGAAATTGCATTTTAACAGAACATTTAAGGTGAAGTACGTGTCCCTGTGAAGAATGTCAAATTGGTACCTGCTTTGTTCAAGAGGACCTGATCCACTGATGCATGATAATTTGCACAATGTATCAAATGAAAGCTGAGGTAATAATCTTTAAACCTAAATATCAATGAAGTATGATTATGTTGTATTGTAGCAGCTAGTTGACCTTTGAACTTCAGTAAACTTTATTTAGGAAAACCTGTAGATATTTATTTTAAAAACCCTTTGTAATTTTGTATAGTCAATAGTTTTTAATTTAATTATCAAATGTTCTTTAAATTTGGAATTTGAATAACTGATGAATGAATACATTCATGGGTTCTAACAGTTGTTTCATTTGATTTTAAATTTTTCAGTTCTTATCCATTAGGCTTTTTAATGTAATTTACAGATTTTGGCCCAAAATCAACCCTCTACACAAAGTTTGAACTGCAACAGAAGTTAATGAGTGTTGTATGATGTGTGTATCAAAGTAATAGTTTCTAGGTTTGAAACACCTGTCTAATTACTTGTAAATACCATGGTTCACTGGGCATACATTTCTTGTGTTAATTCTTCAATGATCGATGCAAATCTTTTCATAAGTGCAGTCCTGACAAAAGTTGACCAAATGAAAAGCATTGAAGGGCTTTTGTATCACACATACCATGCACTCCCATAGTCTTATGCAAAATTTCAAAAAAACGAAATAGAGGCTTGATTTGCGTACCTAAATATTTGGAGTGGAATAACGGCCATGATGACAGTGCATGGGATAAGAATAAAGCATGCAATACCCCTTGTTACACTATAGATGGCAATTTTAGCATTTTTCCCTAACTATATCTCTCATGCACTCTTTCTCCCATTTCATTAGCAAAGTTAAAGCTTATTATTACTGCTGCAAATTCTTTTTGTGCATATGGGTACGAAATAATATTTAGTTTTGCGTGAGCTACTTTTTATTCTGATTTCATGATGTTCATACATTATACAACCATATTGGGAAATCTGACTGCCATTTGGATTTTTTAGGGCTATTTATTAAACTGCTTTTGTCCCTTTAGGGCAAAATTGCCCGTAGCCCATGTATTTCCTACACTGAAACCAATTGTCAATTTCTCATGTAATTGTACAGTAAGTAATCATATTATTGATGATGAGAGAAATGTGTACCATTATTTACATTTTTAACCAGGCCTCCGAGAACTAGAGGAATTTGTGAGCAAGGAGCATGTGCCGTATGACTGTTTGACAATCAAGACAAAGATTTTCAATGAACGCAACAAAAGACAACGTCTGGCAAAGCAAAGGTCTGTTGATATGAAAATGTAGGTTTAAGATATGGTGTTGTTAACGGTGAAGGGTATAACTTTTGAATTTTGAACGTTTTGGGTTGTGCAAGTTTAACATGTAATAGAATTTCTCAATATTTTCCCTTGCAAGTCGCCTAGTAGGAGCTATCTTGGGTAGCGTAACCATTTTTTGTGGTAAAATTTTGGCTGCCACTTATTTACTCTAAAAGTGGAGTTTTGGGGGCACTGTTTTTACTCTGTTAATTTTTAGCAATCTTACACTTTAAACAAATAGTTTATGGCAATTTTTTTCTTACATTGAATATTATTCACTGGCTTTCAAATAAAAGTGCCATATACCGGTAAGTTATGATACCTAACTCAAGTTTAGATATTATAACAAAGAGTTCAGATTTGTTGTTTCAGAGAATTAAATTTCTGTTAACATTTGTTAATAATTTTTATTGGAAACAATACAGCATAATAACGCTTATTATCTCTTGTAATCAACAACGTTCCTAGGTGATATGTCGATCCTGTATTTTGAAATTCAGGTAAAGTTTGGTTTACCAAAATGTATGATAAAACTTTTGACAATATTGACTGAATAGGTAGAATAGAGTTAAAGTACTTTTAATAGTAAGTTTCAGATCTAAATCTATCTTTCTAGTTCTACGTTTTTTAATTAAAATAAATAGATGTCAATCCCTATTTTCATACGCAGAAAAGTAATAGTGTGTTAGGTAATAATTTTCTTACAAGTTTTTCAAAGTCTAAGATGTTCTTGACAAGTTTATCAAGTAGATTAATATCTGAATAATTTGCCTTCATTTAAGTCCACATGACCAACTATTGAGAATTTTGGCCCCTCTGAGACAAAAGGTGCACCCTATCACTGTAAGCATGCAGCACCATGTAAGACTCTATCATTAGGGAGCTAGCATGGCAACCAAGTAAAGGATCGAGTTTGATCGACCACCACCAACTTGAGTAATCTCATATTGATCTGGGCTTAATCTCTGAAGTCTGTAGTTGAGAGTTCACCTTTTATGGAGAAAATAGATGGCATTTGATATGATCATATCATTTATAATTGATTAACACTGCTAGAAAAAAGAGACAAAGTCTATCTTATCATGTACCAGAATGTTTTCAGCTGATAGTAAGAGTTATTTAAATCCCAAATTATATTTTCAAAACTAAACTTGAATGTCATTTTCCAAGTTTGAATGCATGATCATAGATCTGTTTATCTTTGCTGTAGAGTGTAGTGTCGTGTTAAAATCTGATTATTTTACGTAGCAGTCAGACAGAATGAGAAAAACATGTATGTTAGAACCACATTTGTATCAGTCGTATCACGTATGCTTCATCTGAAGCCAAGTAGTTCTGAATTTATTAGTTATTTACTACATATTTGACAAAAACTTGAAGCTTCTATAGAAGGTTTACCATCACATATTAATTCATACTTTAATTAATATCTGTCATATTTGGGGTTTTAAAGATGGAGGTGGAGGCATGTTGTCTACTGGATGCAATCAAATTTGTGTTAGTGCCTCAGTTATGCATGTAAGTTTTATTAGTAAAAGTTGAAATATTGTATGGTTTTATTTTCATGAATTTTTCTAGTCCACCACCATAAAAGTTAGAACTTTGGTGTCTGCTCATTACTACAAAAACGTTGCCTAAATTGCATATTTATCACATCGTGAAAATCACATATGTATGTGTGAGCACTGGCATAAATCTGCGAGCGTTTTCATTTGTTCAGGGGGATGATGGCGTATTTATTCATCTTCCCTGATGAATAGAAAATCTTGCTGATTTATGCCCCTGTGTGAGAATTTTTGTTGTATTTTCATTCCAGCTCGTGATGCTTTTTTTTTTTCAAGAAGAGGAAGGTTTCATTCATTTGAGAGTTTTTGCTTTCTTCCAAAAAGAGCACCTGGACTAGCTCTCATGACACCTTCTTATCTCAAGTTGTTAACAATTAAGTCCATGACTTATTTCTATTTTTGTTTGGGGGATGTGTAAAGTGAAAATAGGTTATGTATTATGCAATTAGTGCATGGAGCAATTGTGATACATTAACTCTTACATATGAATAAGGCCTATCTCTAGATGCTTCCCAAAAAGATGTCACAGACTTATCGCTCAACTGAGATAACAGAAAGTGTTATGAAAGCCGTCCCTGCTTTAGTTATTATTTCCTGTAGTCGGTATGAATTACATGAGTTTGTCTGTGAAACCTGTAAAACTGTTCCTAATAAATGACAAAACCTGTCTAGGAGTATTGGTTAGTAACTGAAAGCCTTGTAAGTCTAGATTGAAAGTTATTTCTACCAATCTCAGAGGGAATTTCATTGTAGGAGTAATATTTATCTAAATAATTAAGGGTAACTGCTTATTTTCCCTCCTTAGCTTTGTTATCCTGTATCATAGCTCAGTACCTTCAGTGGCTATATATTAATGTAGTATTTTTAGGTTTTTCTTTTACATTATGTTTTAATATCTGTAACATACATGCGGGCAGGCTTGGGATGCTCGACAGGCTCGTGCCAGCTAGGTTGTTAACAATGTTTCCTAGTTTAACAATGGTTGACATGGTCACCACTTGGCATATGTGCCCGCTGAGCGTTCCAGGCATTCCTGCATTTATATATATATAGTACTTGTACAGGCATCATTCTCTCTCTCCCTCTCTCTCTCTCTCTCTCTCGATCAAGCAGTGCAACAACTTTTCAAACTTCTTTTCTCTTTCTGCATCATTTTCTATCTCCTCATCTTAGTCTTCTTCCATGTTATCTTTATGTTCAATGTTTATTATGAAGGATAGTGTGTTTCTACACACTCATAACAGTAAGCAACATTTCTCCAATTGAAAGTGAGGAAGTTCACTCTATATATGTACAAAACATTTGGATAGTTGCTTAACTATGGCATCATGCACAGTCACATGACCACAACTCTTACAATGAATATGCATACAGTGTGAGTTTTCATGTGTTGTAATAATGTGTACTAAGAATTCTTTTGTGAAGGTTGTTAGATCAGAAAAACAAAAATCTGTGTTCTTTAATCCAGTTTGTTTTATTTAAGTTGAATAAAAGCTTAATACTGGAAATCTGTTTCTTTCACTTTCAATTCTGTCCAAGGATTAAGTTTCCCTTAACCCAATAATGTATGTCACTATATATACTCCCATGTCAAAACTTTGGGTTTTAGACTGCAGTGATGTTTGTGAGTTCTGCTGAATATGCCAATTTATTTTGTATGTGATGATGTGGCGACACTGAATATTGAATGAGATGAGAAAAAAGGAAAAGGAGTAAAGGAAAGATGGAAGAGAATAAGAGAATACGAAAAAGGAAAGAATTAGGAAGAGAAGGAAAAGGAGGAAATGAAAGGAGGAAGAAGTGAAAGAAGGAAAGGAAAGAAGAAAAAGGAAGGGAAATGGGAAACTGAAAAAGCAGAGAATTAAGGGATAGAAAGCGGAAGAAGACATCGTCGCTGGGGTGATATCAACTTGTATCTCAAATTTTGGTGAAAATTACCGTTTTTGAACTAATCTCTAGCTAATATCGGTCAAGTGATGTCCTGTCCAAATCCTAGCTCTCTATTCCTCAAAATGAAGCCGCTACAGCATGTCAAAGAGAAAGCAGTCTCATTTCTTTTAGTGCTATGGTAGCCATAATTTTCACTCTCCTGAACATTTTAACTTTTTTGAAATACAAGGTTCGATCGCCCCAGCAGCGAGTTTTCAAAGTACCATAGAGTCCGCTGATTAACGTAGTATATATATGCCATCAGCTGGTGATGAAAACTAACAGCTGGACAAAGTTTGGGGCCTAAAAGTAAAACATCTATATATCTAAAGAGGTAACTGACATTTTGCAGCTAAATTGCTAATTATAAATGATGGTTAGCTAATAAAATAAACCATAAAAACAGCCGAAATCATTGCGGTGTTATGGATATATGGTGGTATACAAAAATAGTTCTGCTAAAGGGCCATTTTTTAGCATGTCCAGCTAAGTTACTCTATTAGACATTCACAAACACGAACTACTAACAATGGAATATTTGGCTTGAACCTTGAAGTCACTTTTTATTTCAACATACATGGAACATGTGGGCTTAATTTAATATCTCTCTTAATTGTACTTTTAACAAAATTCGGAAACTAAATACATATTCTAAAATTACAGTAACATATAATAATATATAAACAATTCTCTACGACTATTAACTTCAACTGCTACATATAATGCCATTACCGTGACACAAACATGCTTCCCTTAATTTGTTCAAATGTTATATTTGAGGAGATAATTTTACGAAAGCAATTAATTGACATAAAAAATCAAATTATCACATATTCCTCTTTTTGCCAAATACTTTAACAAAAAGAAGCAAGTGACTTTGCTGTAAAATTGTAACCTATAATCGCTTCTTTTTGTAAAACTTTATCTAATTTTGTTCAAACACTTAATTTGACAGAAGTTTATAAGCACGACGCCAAATTAATTGTCACATGTGATGTCTACAAATGGCCGGCGTATCAATATGTCAGTGGCGGATCCAGGGGGCGGGCCCCTCTAGCAAAAAAAAAAACAGGTAAAAACACCCTTTTTTGAAAAAAGAAGATGGTACCCCTCCCCTGGCGCCCAAGGGGTGCCAAAAAAATTTGTTTGTGCTTCCACTATCCTCTAATCATGTGACATCGTTTGACCAATGACGTGTCAGAATATATATATATATATATGTCCTTGTAATGTGTATTGCGTGACATTCGCTGGTCATATACAATTGTTCCACTATCCTCTAATCATGTGACATCGTTTGACCAATGACGTGTCAGAATATATATATGTCCTTCTAATGTATACTGCGTGACATTCGCTGGCCATATACAGTTGTGCCACTAAAGTACCCCAAGTATAATGAAAAACAATAAGTGGACAGATTATTATCAGAAAAAATATATATCTTTGAAAAAAAGTTTGACAATTGTTTATTTGATTCGCAATGATGAATTATTACAAATTAAATATAAAATCACAATATGAGATGAATTACATACAATGTTAAAGATTAATGGCGATATATAAAATTTGTCCAGCTAATGCACCATTTTATACGGTGTCCAGATAAGTTACCCAATAGTGTTATATATATATATATATATATATATGTATTTTGTATTTGTATTTTGTATTTGTATTTGTCACATTTTATGTAAATTAATCATATTCATGGGTGTCGATCACGGGGGATGGGGATATATCCCCCAATATTTCAGGTGGGGATGGCCTGTACAATCATCCCCCAATAATTCACCATCAAAAAAAAAAATGAAGAGAAAAATTAATGAGAGCCCGATGAGAGTAGTTAATGGTTATATTTACTCGCAAGATGACCATCAATATACACATTTTGCTATCTCATTTTCATAATACATACATATATAAATAGAAAACGAAGTAAATGAGACAACCGTATATGAGACAAGAATAAATTGAATTCTCGCTCATACGGCTTCATCAGGAATTGATGAATTTATTCAATTTATTCAATCAACAGCATCATAGAAATGCAGTGCGCCAAATGCAAAGCCGCAGCGTTAAAAGCAACGAGCTAAATGTTAAGCGCGAAGCGCAAGAGTGCAAAAAGAGAGTGGGAGAGAGAGATAATAACCCAGGTAGCAAGCCCATGTGGGACCCACATGGGTCCCATATTCTCTGAAACATGGGCCCCATATGGAAAACCATCTGGGGCCCTAAGGCATCTGCACCCAAGAAGCATATGGGACCCATATGGGTAAACCCATATAAGACAGATGGGACCCAGATGGGACCCATACCAAACTGGGCCCAAATGGGTATGCCCAGCTTAATCCCATCTGGTACCCATATTGGTTAACCCAGATATATCCCATGTGGGTTAACCCAGATTTTCCCATGTGTAACCCATATGGGCATATTCATATTCTACCCATATGTGTACGCCCAGCTCATTCCCATCTGGGACCCATAAGGGCTGGCCCAGATAGATCCCATATGGGTTACATATATATGGGTTCCATTTAATAGCCCAGATGGCACAAGTGACCCAGATCATCCCCATATGGGCCCCATATGGGCTTGCTACCTGGGAAAAGGGGAAGAAACGGGCAGAAGAAAAAAGGAAGGGGGAAGAGAAAGTGAAGAAAGACAAGAGAAAGAGGGACATATATATTCCAGCATTTCTTCAGGGAACTGATGTGAATGGGCGATGAAAAAGAGGTTGACTTTAAAGTAACCTACAATGAAATATTGCTCATGTTTATTTCTTACAATGTCAAAATTACTTTACGAGATCCCCCTCCCTAAAAAGCTTAGGCATGGGTGATGGAAGGTATGAGGTTAATGCATGATCAGGAATTAGTTGAGTGGATGGAAAAGAAGTGAGAAATAAGCTGAAAGAAACATGGAAAATTGCATGGAATGATGGAAGGCAATGTGAGACAGGCCCAACATGTTCCAAAACAAGTAATAATATTCAAGAATAGTGGTGATTTCTTTCACCTAGGAGTTCTTCAAAAACTAATTAAAATAATCAATGCCACATTATTGACAGGGCTTTAAGGCAAAGGAAAAAAGGAAAAAGATTGAATGAAATTTTGGACTGATTGTGAATTTCAATACGCGAAATTTACAAGCTCAGGCATTCGCGCAGAATGTGCCTCTTGAAAATAAGCTCTTTGTATGTACATATACAAGCAATACAACAGAATACTCCAGTTCGATATTTTGGAGAAAGATCATGTCACAACTTATTTTTGTTTTATTAAAAAGCTGATGTAGGCCTATGTATTGTATTCAAACGTAAAAGGCATAAGATAGTTAAGGTGTCTTGAAAGTTAGAATGTTATTACGTTTGAAGTTTTGTTTATAACACCCTTCCAATAATAATGCACCTTCTAAGACTGGTTATAGTTTTTAAGAAAAAAAATAGTGCTCTGGTCAGGGCCTTACGGGAATATTATGCTTATATTTTAGAGCGTATCTGGTATGATAAGTATATCTGGGTGAAGAAGGAGATAATGGAAGTTTGTTGTTTGGTAGTTGGAACGTAAGTTTTATATTATGTTTTTAAGAAACAGACAGTTTGTATGAGATCAGGAGTGGAAATTTTCTGTCATTTTGAGAACCAAATTTTGCATCAGTGATATTCTGTTTCATTGAATTGAGTTTCCCGCAGAGAGGATTCAGTTGGTTTAATTAAAGAAGGAAGAGAGTCAAATGAAGAACCATTTTTCATTTACTAATGAGAACTATGTTTTTTTTTAGATCTCCTTACACAGAATATTGGAATGGGTTTTTCATGATGAATGTTGTTTGGAGACATCAATATTCATAAAATGTATGTTTCTATCACCAGGAAATAAAGAATTTTCTGTCTACATGAACCTTCCTGGTTGCTTATTAATGCATTTGCCCACTGGTAACATAATACTTTCACAAGTTGATATCCCTCACCATTGGATTTTTTTGGTAATGTCTAAATTTCGTTTAAAAATAGATGATATCAGTCTGGTAGGCCTACACTGCAGGCAAGAGTCAGGACTAACATTTAGCATGTTATTAATTTTATTACCACTCTTATATTCTCTGAAATGTTATCTTTATTGAGGGTGACTTGAAAAAGTTAATAACTTGGAAGGGAGGGGGTGCAACCTGCCACACGCTTCTACCTCTTGGTTGCTTTGATCCATTGCCGAAAATATTTTGGCACCTATCATCCCCCCCAACCACGGATACAAATCGACACCCCTGATCATATTATATATTATTATTGTTGTTTGAATGTTTTGTATTTGATTTTTCAATAAATGCAGAAACATCTGCTTAAAAAAAGGTATTTGGCGTCACCTGTGCCTGGGGGGGGGGGCGATCTTAATCACTGTGACCCTCTCTGTGAAGTCTCTCCTCCCGTATAACTGCTTGGGGATGTGCAGATGGATCACTACACGGTGGTTTCCCCCTACTCTTTTAAGAATATTGCAATAGAATTTTGCAGTGACTCTCTTCTACAAGGGGCTTCCGTTTAACGTCCTATCCGAGGGACGGACTGTTTTCTACTGTAACCTAGCCTGCGTCCATAAAACGCAGGCTTCAATCATCCGCCTGGGTCGGATTCGAACCCACGATCATTGGTTCGATGGGTAGACGCTTTACCGACTGAGCGAACTTGTCTCATCAAACCTTCAACTTTTTCAACCTATTGAGTATTAATGCGTTGTGCTTTATTGGTGTTCAGCAACATTTGACCTTGTATTGTTCTTTATATTGTTTTGTTACTGTGTAAGTTTTAGATATGCCACTACTTTTCATTTTCTCATGTATCATCTACATGTATTAAATATGCCATTGTCATTTAATGGAATCCAGTCTTGACACTGTTTGGGCTTTTCACCGTGTATGAATGAATATAAATGAATAAATAAAACAAAAACTCTTAAAAGTCGTAAAGATTATTGTTTATAATTATACATGTATCGCAAAACCATATGAATCTGTGGTGGCACTGTGAGCAGTTCTTTGTTTCTTATAGTGGGGGCTGTTAGGGATATTTTGGTGCAGATTCTTCTAAAAGCACCAAATTTGGCCCAGAGGTAGCTTATACCATACTATTATGATTTCTGCCGGGCGCCAAGAAGGGCGCCCTCTGGGACCGCCATATTGGGCAAATCCAAGATGGCCGCCATCTGAGTTAAAGGTCAAGCGTAGTTCCAAAAGGAAATGGGCTAGTATGATAAAAGTTTATATATTTATGGGGTTTTCGGGGTCGGGGAATCTGATTATTATGTTCTTTCATCGATTTGAGGTCTCCTTGGGGCTGTCATACTGGTCAGATTGGTCAAATCCAAAATGGCCGCCATGTGAGTTACAGGTCAAGTGAAGTTACGAAAGGAAATGGGCTAGTATGATAAAATCTAATATACTTATGGGGTTTGCGGGGTCAGAGAATCTGATTATGATGTTCTTTCATCGATTTGAGGTCTCCCTAGTGCTGTCATACTGGTCATATTGGTCAAATCCAAAATGGCCGCCATCTGATAGTTACAGGTCAATAGTAGTTCCAAAAGGAAAAGGGCTAGAATGATAAAAGCTTATATATTCATGGGGTTTTCGGTGTCAGAGAATCTGATTATGATCTTCTTTTATCGATTTGAGGTCTCCTTGGGGCTGTAATGCTGGTCATGTTGGTCAAATCCAAAATGGCCGCCATCTAAATTAAAGGTCAAGTGTAGTTTCAGAGGAAAAAGAGCTAGAAAAGTAATTTTTAAATATGGGGGTTTCAGGGTCAGCAAATCTGATTATGATGTTCTGTCATTGATGTGAGGTCTCTTTTGGGATGTGACAATGGTCAAATCTAATATGGCTGCCAAACGGGCAAATGCTATGATGTGCATACTTAGATTTTCTTCTCTTTTGTGGAATGTAATGTTGGGATAAAACTATTTTCATGGTTATATCAATGGTTAACATGCACACTTAAACACACTGACATACATTAGTTAACCCTCACATACACACAAACACCGCACAAACACCACACAAACACACAAACACACGCACGCACGCACACATACGCACATACACACAAGCCATATATTACCATTAAGTCTGTCAGTTCTGTTTATCGTAAGGAAATAATATTCTTGTCAATTTTGATTCTACGAAGTTAAAACATGGTGGACAATGGTGAACATGGCTTCAACGATAATTATTTTGTGGTATAAATATTGATGCTATATGTTTATGACCTGACGTTATAAGTGCTTTAATTGTGAGGGTGTATTTCTCAATTACTTATTTGACGTGAGTTGTAATTCTACTTCTTTCTCAGTAGTAATACAATTACAGTTCCTTGTATGTCATTTTACCCGTGTTTTATTATGTTTCCATACATAATCCTAAAATGGATGTTACACAACCCTTTAGAGTACTGTCGGCTTACATGCTCTTATTTATGGTCTGCGTGAGTGGTGTCCCTCCAAAGAATCATAATTTGCTGTATTTGTCTATTCCATATTGTTTACCTATTTCTATGTTAGGTGAAATTAGTTACAGTTACACAGTTGTGTATAAAGAGACAAATACAAAAAGCAAGGCAGGCTTTCCAATATTCAATATTTGGTTAGAAGTGATTACTGTCATAGTTTGTATCCAGTTTTTCAATCAGTAAGTTAAACTGGACACAACAAATAAATATCGAAAAGCGAGGAAGGCTTTCCATTATTACATCTTTGGTCAGAATAGATTACTGTAATGGTTTGTGTCCAGTTATATAATCAGTAAGTTCAACTGGGCACAACGAATAAATGTAGAAAGGCAAGGCGGATTTCCAATATGGAATCTTTGGTTAGAAGTGATTACTGTCATACTTTGTCCAGTTATACAGTCAGTACGTTCAACTGGGCACACCAGTGCTCTCGATATATGTATAAATCTTGGCCTGCGCCCATACATTTCAGCATTATGTTGTATTAGTCGTTGCTGTCAATGTTGTTGCTACAGCCGCTCTCGCATTTGCAGAGCATCGTTTCACTGGTGATCCCGACGTGATCTAAACCCGACTAACCTGCTGAGTGGCAGACATCCTTCATCAAAACTGTTTCAATTATTGTCTCGCTTTCCTTCATATTTCTACCCACGTCTTATCTTTCAACTGTCATCATGCCTACTGACGATCACACCCATTATTCAACTTCTGAAACTTCTGCTTGCCCTTCATCTGTCTCCAACTTCCTCCTTTCTGGCACAATGATCCTACTACTTGGTTTGCCCAAGTCCAGGCACAATTCATGACCCGAGGCATCACCCAACAGAAAACAAAGTTTGTCTACGTCGTCGCCTTCTTGCAGCCGGAATATGCCCAGGAAATTCGGGACTTACTGATCTCTCGTCCTCAAGAACAGGCTGAACAGCCCTACGTTAAACTGAAAGTTGAATTGATACAGAGGAACTCCGCCTCTGAGCAAAAACGCCTTCATCTGGTGCTGATTTATGAGGAGTTTGAGAGATCGCAAACCCTCCTAGTTACTTCTCAAGATAAAAAAACTGCTGGGGCAAACAAATTGGAGGAGAACAGCTATTTCTCCGGAGGCTGCCCACAAAAATATGTTCAGCTCATTTTAGCATCAACTGGGGACTCAATGGAGATCGAGAAACTCGCTGATTTAGCCGATAAAATCGTAGAGACAAATTCTACATCTAATTTTCATCCTATCTGTCTCCTTCCTCGTCTTCTTCTTCTTCTTCTTCTTCACACCCTACTCCTGTCCTGGAATTGCAGGAAATGAAAGCGCAAATATCGCATCAGAAGCAAGACCGTCAAGCGCGAAGCCCCAGCTCACAATGCCATGCTGGAGGGGATTGCTATTATCACTGTCGGTTCGGTAGCGAGCCAAGAAAATAATGTACTCCTCCCTGCACTTTTCAAATCAACTTCTTCAAACCAGGGAAACGACCCAGCCAGCGACAAGCAGCGACAAGTCCCACTGGCACCAGCCCAAAAATTCACCTTTTCTACATTACGGATGGGAAACAGGAATTAGATTTCTCGTAGACACTGGAACTGAAGTTAGCGTTCTTCCTCCATCGAAATCCGAGAAACATATCCACTCCTATCGTAGGGGCAGACTTTCTCCATCACTTTGGTTTTCTGGTAGATGTGCGCAATCTCAAGCTCATCGATTCCTATCTGTAAGACCTTCTATCAGCCCGTGTTTGTCAAGGCAGACGGTCAAGCTGCTTACAAATCTCTTCTTGACCAATTTCCAGACATCACACGCCCAGTCTAAAAGGAGGTAAAAATGCTAGAATTAGGCATCGTCCGACCTTTTTGCAGCAATTGGGCATCCCCACTTCATATAGTGCCCATGAAAACCCCTGGAGACTGGAGCCCGAGCGGTGACTACCATGCACTAAATAGGAATACAGTGCCCGATAAATGTCCTATTCCCCATCTTCAAGATTTCACCTCACCTCTAGCAGGCAAGAGAGTTTTCTCCAAACTCGATGTCATCAGAGCGTACCACCAAATTCCAGTCGATCCAGTAGACGTATACACAAAACAGCCATCACCACACCCTTTATTTATTTGAATTTGAATTTATTTGAATTTGGGCGCATGCCTTTTGGGCTACGAAATGCCGCACATACAGGTACTTTTCAACTGTCTATTAATGATCGAGGTAACCCGTGGTCTACCAGTTGTGTACGCCTACATCGACGACCTCCTCATCGCCAGTGAGACAGGACATAAGAAGAACATATTGAACACCTCCAACTAGCTACTGTTCTCACGACTCTCGGAATACGGTGTTGTCATTTACCCACTCAAGTGTGAATTTGGCGGGTCTTCCCTCATCTTCTTCAACCAGGAAATGGACTTCATTAAAGCCTTAGGACAGGATAGTGACCTAAAATCGATAAAAAAACATCATAATCAGATTATCCGACCCCCGGAAACCCCATGCCCGTTTGGCAGCCATATTAGATTTTACCATTGTCACATCCCAAAAGAGACCTCACATCAATGACAGAACATCATAATCAGATTTGCTGACCCTGAAACCCCTATATTTAAAAAAAATACCTTTCTAGCTCTTTTTCCTCTGAAACTACACTTGACCTTTACCTCAGATGGCGGCCATTTTGGATTTGGCCAATATGGACAGCATTACAGCCCCAAGGAGACCTCAAATTGGTAAAGAACATGATAATCATATTCTCTGACCCCGAAAGCCCCATAAATATATAAACTGTTATCATTCTAGCCCTTTTCTTTTTGGAACTACTATTGACCTGTAACTATCAGATGACGGCCATTTTGGATTTGACCAATATGACCAGTATGGCAGCCCCTAGGAGACCTCAAATCGATGAAAGAACATCATGATCAGATTCTCTGACCCCGAAAAACCCATAAATATATAAACTTTTATCATACTAGCCCATTTCCTTTCGTAACTACATTTGACCTGTAACTCAGATGGCGGCCATTTTGGATATGACCAATTTGACCAGTATGGCAGCCCCAAGGAGACCTCAAATCGATAAAAGAATATCATAATCAGATTCTCTGACCCCGAAAACCCCATAAATATATAAACTGTTATCATTCTAGCCCTTTTCCTTTTGGAACTACTATTGACCTGTAGCTATCAGATGGCGGCCATTTTGGACTTGACCAATATGACCAGTTTGGCAGCCACAAGGAGACCTCAAATCGATGAAAGAACATCATAGTCAGATTCTCTGACCCCGAAAACCCCATAAATATATAAACTTTTATCATACTAGCCCATTTCCTTTCGTAACTACACTTTACCTGTAACTCAGATGGCGGCCATTTTGGATTTGACCAATCAGACCAGTATGACAGCCCCAAGGAGACCTCAAATCGATGAAAGAACATTATAATCAGATTCCCCGAACCCCAAAACCCCATAAATATATAAACTATTATCATACTAGCCCTTTTCCTTTTGGAAATACGCTTGACCTTTAACTCAGATGGCGGCCATTTTGGATTTGCCCAGTATGGCGGTCCCAGAGGGCGCCCTTCTTGGCGCCCGGCAGAAATCGTAAAAGTATGGTATAAGCTACCTCTGGGCCAAATTTGGTGCTTTTAGAAGAATCTGCACCAAACAACCCCTTTTTAGCCCTAACAGCCCCCACTATTACATGATATGTCATGAATTTGATTTTCTTTTGCTACAAATACACTTTCCTTATGCCTGCGCAAAAATGTGTATCGAGAAATAGGCCTGTACGATTTGGTTAGTCCTATATGTAAATAAACTGTTTACAAATTGAAATAGAATATAAAGTATGTAGAGGGATAATTTCATCTTTGGAGTTGCCCCCGATTTATTATACAACCCAGGAATAATTATTATTAAAACAAATGATGATGGATGATTGTTTTACCTGACTGCTAAGAAAGCATGTGTATGCTTGTAAGTGGGCAACCATGGAACCGACGGCTTTAAGTGCTCTCCGATGGACTTGGTAATGAGCACTAATGCCTTACCAAGGGCACGAGCACACTGACATAGTTTCGAACCCAGGGACCTCTGGGCTACGAGATCACTGCTCTACCTCTAAGCCATCGCACCTACAGTTACCATGGTTACAGATACTCTCACGCTATCATCTTGTGATGATTTTTATACCTTCCAAAAAAAAAATCGCCTTTGAAGGCTAGCAAAGACCTTTAGAGCACACAAAATTCACCTCTAACTGAAAAGAAAAAGGATTTGTAGAATTTAATCGAAGGGTTTGTCAAACACAAGGTCGAACTATGTATGAAAAGGCGTTTATCACGTTTATTGCGTTCGGTAACGTCGGCGGCGCGCGACCCTAATCAAAATAACTTGGCTGTTTCTACATCATCTACTGAACTCATCGATCTGACTGAACTAATCTACATTACAACAAAACATAATACACCGGTCACACCACTAAACCGACTCTCAGCCGACCGAAAACTTTCCGATAGTGTCATATTATTTTGGTTCGGTCTGTTGTCGGTCTGCTATCGATCTTGGTGTGACTAATGCGTTACGCACACGACACCGGCCTTCGTGATGTTGAAACGTGCGCGCGCATAGCAAAAAAGTGAGATATGGGAATATTATGACACTGATCCATTTCGATATTTCTTGATTGTATTGTCTGCAGTTACAGTGTGCAGTGCCTCTGATAATGAAACAATTTTCAAGACTTATTTCCTTGTTTTAATTTCGATGTTCAACAATGACTGCGATTCTACTAGCTCTTCTTCTCACTGGCCCTCCACACAATCTTAATGAAATTCATTTGCGTCCCGCCATCGACATCGCCTTCGAGAAGGTGAACGACGGGGCGGCGCGAGGTCTCTACCTCAACTTCTCGATGTCCTATGTCTTTCGCGAGACCGGTCCGGATTGCGGACGGCCGGTCATGGAGGCTCCAGCGGTCGCCGCTGAGCTGTACCGTGGCTACCCACTGGACGGCATCCTCGGTTCGCCGTGCAGCTACGAAACGGTGGGCATCGCCGACCTCGCCGCGTACTGGAACCTCCCCGTCGTGACGGGCGTCTCGACATCGGCCGTCCTCGACGACAAGAACCGATATCGAACCCTCACTCGCACGTCTTTCAAAACCGGAGTTCTCGCGAAAGCCGTCGTGGCGTTTTTCGAGGAATACAAATGGCGTCAATTCGCGTTGGTCTGGCAGTATCCGGGCTATTCTTCCCTCATTGCAATCGCCATGAAAGAGTTGATGGATACCCAAGGAAACGCCACCATGCATGAATTTGATCTCAGAGATTATGGGTCGATAAAAGATGCATTGGACGCTGCCACAGCTGTGTCGAGAAGTAAGTTTTTGATAAATAAATCCTTGATTTTCTATATTATAGTTTAATTCTGTCATTTGTTTTCAGATGCAGTACAACGAAAACTAGTAAATCAAGAAGCTATGAATTGCGTTTCTCTCTCTCTCATTCTCTTTCTGAATGTCTTTCTCCATTCCTTGTACGTGTATTCTATATGTTTCTCTCCATTCCACTCTCTCTATTCACAATGTGCGTCTCTTATCATTATTGTTATTATTATTATCATTACCATTGTTAGCCCCATCAACATTATTATTATTATCATTATTATTATTATTATTATTATTATTATTATTATTATTATTATTATTATTATGATTATTATTATTATTATTATTACTTTCACTCTCTCACACTCTCTTAATGTTTCCCTCCCCGTCTCCCCCCCCCCTCTCTCTCTCTCTCTTTTTATCTCTCTAATAATATTGTAATTCTGGCACTCATTCTGTATCTCTCGTCGGTATGTCTCTCTTCCCTCACCTCTCTCCCACTCTCACCCCCTTTTCTCTCCATCTCTACCCTCTCTCTCTATCTCACTGAGATGGGCATGGGCATTTTTATTTTGTGTGTTATCAGTCGACTGTTGTTGACCTGAGGAATGCATACATTTGTAATTATGGATACGTGAGTGTGTGTTAATCGTTGGTTAGAATGAGAGTTCTTGCTTGTTTTAGGAATATAAAACTTTGCTAGAAATTCCCAAGCGTTGATATGAATTTTCTTTTTCGTAAAATTTTATTATCTCCCACACTATTTTTTCCTCCGTGAGAACAACACCGATGCATTGTTATGCCTGCATAGACCTACTGCATTTCGGTAACATTAATTAATATAATTTATGCATAAGATCACGGCACATAAATTCGCCGGCACGTTATCATGGCCGGTGACAATAATCACGGTAATTATCGATGGCGTAACCAGCTTAGGAGAAGCCGGAGTGCTCTATTCCCCACCCCATTTGCTGGGCCAAGAAAGAAAAATCAAGAGAACTTCCAATGGGCTTTACAGCACGGAGGGTTGGGCAGATACTTCAAGCATCCCTTGTTCTAGAATGATTCCACCATTATTATTAAATGATTTTCTGAATACGCCTCGTTAATCGCCAGGGAAAAAAATATGATTAGGGGTTAAAGCCCCGTGCGATCTAGCAATAACTATAACTGCTACCAAACACAACTATAATCAAATGTCCTACCTTTTCTAGGTAAAATTTGTTGTGTTTTTATTTCTTTATGTGAGAAGATTCAGGCAAGCAATAGTCCCCCTTTAACATCTTCAGGATATTAAAGAGCATTTCGCTTTTATATTTTCATTGTGCGTTTCATTACGCAATTCGGGGCTGGAATATCATATGTCCATCTCTGTGCCATGTTGTAGATAAACGTACCGCCGTAGTGCAGGAATCCCACTCCTGACACCTGTTATCTGTTACCTCGGATATACTGATCAATTTCATTGTCAATATTGGCTTCATTAGGTCCTACTTGCAGGGGTATCATTATTTGCCTTCATGCTTCTACGCTTACAGGTGCTTTAAAGGGAAATCCAATCCAAATAGACAACTACTCTAAAAGAAAGCAGAAAATCAGAGAAGCAAACCGATGAAAGTTTCAATTAAATCCGACTAAATATAAACAAGTTATCAAATTTTGAAAATTGTAATCATTATACGAATGGGCACTGCAAATTGGCTGAAGCGGTAATGTCAATGTGATGTAGTGCTGGACTATTTTCCCATCTGTTCCAACATATAAAATGACTAAAATTTAATTTTTTTCACAAATTCATGGGTCAGGAGGGTCTATTCTCTTTAGAGGACCTATAATAATATGCTACCTATAATATATTTTGAGTAGTGCCCCAAGGGAGAAGGAACTTACGAGAAAAACAGAAATTAATGATATTTTTGTACACGGCAAATGGGAGAGTTATCCGCGTCCTACGTCACAATCCACTTTCCAAACCACCAATTTGAGATTCGCATAGACTTAGTGATCTCATATTTCAAACATTCATAACTTCCTTACTATTGGTCCGATTCATTTCAAACTTTTGCCATTCTGTTTCTGTTATTTTTCTGCTTTCATACAAATCAACTGATTACAAGGGTTGGATTGCCCTTTAAGGACAAAATAAATAGCAGCACAGAATGGCGCAGGTACGAGGGCTCCCCCGTGCCCCCCTATCGAATGGCAAAATAAGAAAAGAGAAGAAGAATAAGAAGAAAATGAACAAGAACAAGAATAAGAGAGAGAGAGAGAGAGAGATGGGGAGAGATAATACACTGTAAAAAGAAGACGAAACAATCCCTGTTTTTACGCATAATTATCAATCATATATTTCCGATCCTCCCCATGCCAATAGGTTCCCCCTTATTGGCTGGGCCTTCGTGATGCCACTCGCAGTACATGTCGTTTTCAGTCAATCAAAATAATCTTAATTTCGCAAAGGCATGCCGCAAAATAAGTTACATGACACACTCAAAAGGAAAACAAAAATGAATGTCTATATCTTTATTTGTACATAATTACAGCATTAATTCCTATCTTGAATATGAAAGATAATAATGATCAGATTGGGTTATAGGATCTATGTCATATACAAAATTATCCCAAATATGCCATTTCTTTTTCTTTTCTTGTTTGTTTAAAGAAGATTATGGTCACAAATATATTGGGTAAGCAAAGGGATTTTCAAGTGATTATTTAGCAGATATTTAAGTCATATCTGCGAAGTCTGTGTATAATGCAGTAGTTGAGTGAACAGCGTGATTCATGGATTAGGCGTTTTCACTGATGCGGAACTTATCTCAAAATTTGAGAATATCCCATATCCTCAAAAAACGACTGACTGTCTGTCTATGGTGGCCAGAACTTTGGAGCTAAAAAGAAATGTGCCTTCATTGTATTAGAGATAAGTGCAGCGTTTTACAAAAAAAAAATTCCTTTTCCATTGTTAAACAAATAATAATAATCGGGTCTTATTTACCCAGGGTAGCCACACCAGGGGGGTGTTTCACAAAGACTAAGATCGACTTTAAGTTGGACTTAATTATAACAGGCCGTTCGTGCCATTGCTTTCTCTCATCATTTACTGGCATTGGTCTCTCACGGGACGTACAAATCATGGTAAAAAATCTACAAAACTTACATTTTTTGATAATTCATTATTGAAGGAAAAAATATTAGCTAATACTAAGCTAAAGATCATAATGGTGAGAGCAAACAATGGCACGAACGGCCTGTTATACTTAAGTCCAACTTAAAGTCGATCTTAGTCTTTGTGAAACACCCCCAGTATTAATACTGCTCTTCATGCGGGTCCTGCAATTACCAAGACTCCAGCAATTGCCAGCTACCCATTTACATACAAGTCGAGAGTGGCAAATGTATATTTATGTCTTGCAAAAAGACAGAGCTAGGCTGGGATTTGAACCCTCAACCATTGGACTGAAAGACAAGTGAATGAACCACTGTACCATAATACCTCCTTGGTATCATGAGACTATTAGAGTAATAGTTTACACATGATTAATTCAATATGTTTCAATTATAGTATTCAAAAGAAAGTGAAAGGTTTTGTGACGGATGCGATGTTAAATCATTACTTAATCTACAACGATAAGATACCTTAGGACACTTTAATTTAGTTAGGTAATAATGTAGATTAGACTGGCAGACTATATAACCATGCTATATCTATAGGCCCATATTAATTTGTAATACCTCTGTGGGCATCGAATTATATGTCAATAATTCATAATAATTTTCGCAAAAATTCATTTTGAACATTTTTCAAGGACGCCATGCCTAACTAGCAGAAAATAATAAAGGTGATCAAGGTTGGATTGGCAGGCTATACAATTTGATAAAGCTAGTAATTAAAAAAATAAGCAGTTGGTTAGTAACCTTGCTTGCTTTCTATCAATGAAAGAGACAGTATTGGTGTATATATCGATTATGACAGGTTTTTTTTAATCATGCCTATACTTGATGGAAAGTGCGACGTGAAATGGATGTTGAATCCATTAAATGATAGCTGATAATGGGGGTTTTTGTACAAAAGAAAGAGAGAGAAAATATCGCACTGGGCTGCTAGTTTATAAATTATGAAACTGGAACAAAATAGTCACGAATATTTGAATTATGTCGAACGTGGATGAATAAAGTAGGGTGGATCCAGAATTGTGTAAAGGAGTTTGGGGTTACCTAAAGTAGTGTACTTAAGGTATGCCAGATGTTTTTTTTAAAGGGGCCATTGGCCGGTTGTGCTCCCTCCCCAACCGACACAATAAATATTTTCGACGCAATTTCGAAATCAACTACCTTCATTTGATATAATTTTTTCAGCTGTAAAACGTTATTATGAAATGGAAAAATATATATACCAAACAACTCTCAGAGAGAATAAATTGAAAAAGAAATTGTTTCACTTTAGAAATATATTTTGAAAGTGTTGGAAATGTGCCAACATGAACATGATCATGTATTTTATGTTTGGTATTGTTTTATATATTTAAAATACTAATTTTGTAATAAACTTTTGTTTTTATCTGCCACAAAGTTTTCGGCCGTGATGATTATTATCTTTGTTCAGCCATTATGTATGGAAATTATTTCTTTAATTATTTGTATATAATTTATGGATATACTCTTTATGATGGAATTTGTTATGAAAATAAAGAACCCTGTGGAAGGGAAAAAAATATCATGCCTATACTTGATGGAAAGTACGACGTGAAATGGATGTTAAATTCATTAAATGATAGCTGATAATGGGGTTATTGTACAAAAGAAAGAGGGAGAAAATATTGCACAGGGATGTTAGTTGATAAATTATGAAACAGGAACAAAATATTCACGAATATTTGGATCATGTCGAACGTGGTTGAATAAAGCAGGGTGCATGGATCCAGAATGTTGTACTTTTGTACTTAATGTATGCTAGATGGTTTTTAAAAAGGGGGTCATTGGCCGGTTGTGTCCCCCCATCCGACACAATCAATATCATGCTTAAGGTTAACCTTATCCACTCAGATGACACTTAAAGTGCTTTCAATAAAACATAACAAAACATATTCAGGAGAAAACTTGTATTTGAGATGTTGTGGCGTAGTGGATAAGTCGTCGGACTGTGGATCACAGGGTCCGCGGTTCGAGTCCCGCCGCGGCACTAATGTCCTTTGGCAAGACATTAATCTACACTTGCCACTCGCCACCCAGGTGTTAAATGGGTACCGGTAGGAAGGAATTCCTTGAATGCTGTGAGCACCGAAATCGGCAGCCTAGCATAGCCGGGTAATGTTGGAGCGCCTTGAGGACCTTTCAAGGTGGATACGTGCGCTATATAAGAAACCAATATTATTATTATTATTATTATTATAGTCATCAACAGTCTCGCTAATTTTCAGTGATTTGGGGAGTCTGATCCACAACTGGGAAGCTTCTGACATAAATGCTCTACCTCATGATCTTTATGTTTTGGGGACAAGTAAATTAGATTCATTGGATGAACGGAGACTAGAGCGAAATGGCTTGTTGTGGCGGTTGCTATGAAAAGAGATTATTGTGGTGAGGAGAAAAAGAGTATAAAAGTGCTCGTAAACTCGGAGGCATTGTCATTGATCGATAAAGTGACTGTGAGTGAATGGTTTTTGGAAGGATGATCCGAATAACTTATACAAAACATCTTTAAAAGAAAGAAGATGTTTCATGCACAGATAAGTGGCAGCGAAGGCTTAATCGTCATAAATTATACATAACAATTGCACCTTATATTGACATGGTTGGCATGGTATTACTGCTGAATATAGTATGAGATTGATAAAGCGTTTTCGCATGTAGAAGGATTTTGATCACTTTTTTGCAAACCATCCCACTAGAATATATTTCACGGTCGGAGAAGCGATGAATAGAAAAGTGGATTTATAGAGTCGTATCCATCAGATAAGTAATGACCTCTCATATTTCTTTAGAATGGCAGACAACCACTAATAATCATTACTGCTATCCCGTTGCAAAACAATAGATGTTTACTAAATAGCCCTGCACACAAATGAACACAGCAGACTGAATCAGCACTTGATTGACAGGACATTTCATGATGAGTAAGAAATGAAGTTGATGAATAGATTTCGTTGACAACAAAATCCTGTCCTTGGTGATATGATGAGAGTGAAAGGAGAGAGGAAAATGAAAGAACCGCGGATTAGGAGTAAAATTCAACAATATTTTTCGAAGAACGATGAGATCCGCATTTAACAGACAATCCTATATGGAAAGAGATAGTTCCGGAAATTCTCAAACTCCCCATTTTGGTCCCTTTTTCCAAAAAAGGGAAACAATCTTTCCAAAGTTGTATTTTCTTTGCTCGCCACTCTTCCTCGGCGTTTGCCATTGGATGGAAATAGTAATGTTGCCGAGCTATTCGTTGACATGTGAAAATAGTGTTATCCAGCATAATAATCTTCCATTGTAACAGGCCATTTTTATACTTAAGTGCCTCGATACGAATTATTTCATTCAACTGTTACGAATAAACGTATTTCAATAGTCAGAATGCAAATTGCATATATTACGTGTTGTTAGGCAGGGCAAGTCATAATGTTTGTCCTACCTAGCAACAACTAATGTATGCAATTTGAATACTGACCAGTTAAACTGTGGCTTAATCAGGATTTATGCCCTTTTTTCTTCTTTGACTGCAGTCATCATCCTATCGGCCCAGGGTGAACTGGTTCGTGAGGCCATGCTACACGCTTTCGACATAGGGCTCGTTGACGGCGAATACGCCTTCGTCAGCATTGAGCCGTTTAGCAATACTCTGGTGTTTGGAGATGATAACTGGAAACAAGTAAGATTTCGGAGATTAAACAAAGAGCACGATCGCAAAGACTTTCAGAAAATCACTCTGAGGCAATTTAAATAGAGTACCGAAGTTTGACGTCATAATGGCCAATGGGTCAAGGTTGCTGGTTCCAATTTTATGCTAAACAATGGTGTGGTGATCACACCAGCCCCAAACCCTGAATGTGTCCTACTATTACTATCACAAATGCTTTCGTCATCCTGCCAGGTCCCCATTTCTCTCCTGGATATGGAGTGGCAAAATGTAGATTAATGCCTTGCCAAAGGTCATTAGTGCCGTGTCGGGGATCGAACCCACGACCCTTGCATTTCCAGTCAAATATTCAAGCACTCGACTTCGACACATCTTTGATGTGTAATGACCTGTTCAGAACGATAATTATGTTTTCATTATCATTATTTTAATCATTAATCAAACTATGTTTGTCTTTAGAATGACGGTCGTGATCATGACGCGAAGAAGGCCTACGAATCCCTACTAATTTTTCGTCTCTTCAAGCCGCAAACTGATGAATACAGAGCATTCCAAAGGGAGCTTGAACACCGAGAGATCCGGGACTACAACTGGACAAGACCTGATCCGACCATGTATGTATAAACTGCAGGGGCTTATCCTGTCGCCTGCGCACTCTGGCCTTGAGTTTCCTTCCTATTATTGCAAATAAACAGGTTTTGATAGTTTCCTGTAAACATGTAGCTACTTAAGTACCTATATTATTCACTCTACCTTGTCCAATATCGGTTATCTTCAACCTTCACCTTGCAACAACAAAAAAGGAAGAAAAAAAAGGCGGAGACATTTCCGTTAGTGTGTGTTAGTATCGAAAGAACTCTCGTTCATTCCCCGCCTTTATACGATATTGCAAGTTTTCAAAGTGAAAAGATTAGCGGGGCCTTCATATAGCCTGAAATACAGAGAGAAAAATGCATTCTGAAAATTGACTGACGGAACACAAAGCCGAAGCTTACATTTCAAAAGCTACTTTACGTCACACTTTTAATGGGCGTTCGAATATCTGGCTAATCATAAAGTATTGAAAACCAAGGCAATATTTCAATGCAGTCAAGCGACAGGCAGTTTATTGAAGGTAGCTTCTTTAAAATGAAATGTCTTTTAATCTACCTTTTGTTGGTTGTGCTTTTGTCTGGTGTTCCTAAAGCTTTTGAACGACCTCCACTTTCCATAAAGTCTTTGGTAAAACTAAAATTGCAATGTGACCCTTTTTGTTGTAGTTGTTTAGTTTCTTTTTTGGGGGGGGGGGTGTGGAAGACTCCAGTGATATGGTACATTGACATTGGTCTTATTATAACCGTCACATAAACTGTTAGCTGTGTTATTTCGCGCATGCTTTTCTTTTTTCCAATGAAGCACCTCCAAGATATTTCAAAAGTGCAAAAAAAAACCTAAAACTTAAAATTTCTCACTCTTAATCGTTGTGAAATAATTTATTTGCGAGTGCTTTCAATGATGCTGTGATCCTGTATATCTTGACGGTGGACGAGACTCTAGCTGAATAATTTGGGGGCCATTACTCAGTTTTCATGTTTCCAAAGGGGTAACATGAAAATATATTACAACCGTGCAAAAACTAAAACTCACATTTCTCACTCTTAATCGTTGCAGAATAATTTCTTTGCGAGTGCTTTTCATGATGCTGTGATCCTGTATAGCTTGGCGGTGAATGAGACACTAGCTGAAGGAGGGAATATCTCTGATGGTTATGCAATCACCAGGAAGATGTGGGGTAGATCATTCCCAGGTGATTTGATTTGATTTGATTTGATAAGGGTTTTATTCAACAAGACATGTGCCATGGCATTTGCCTATGTCAACTCCAAATACGTAGTTAAAGTCTGAATAAACAGTGGATTGCCTTATGCATTTATATATGGCATCAGTAAGGTTGTTCCAAAGAGGTTTAATTTCTCGCAGTCACAAAATAAGTGTTTAAATGTAGACAGACATAATGGAGAGACCATATTCATGATGGTACATGTAACTGGACTTTAACCATTGTATTATGTACAATGTATATATATATTTGTTATCCTTGTGTTTATGTTTATGTTTTTGGCTTCCAATGAAAAATAAATACGAAAAAAAAAACGCGGCGTTTTTTTATTATTATGATGAAGTTGAAAAAGCTTCTCATTTCTTTATCATAACACAAAGCTCAGTAAAACGTGCAGTTGCCATTCATTATCACGTGAAGAAGACAATTTTTTTTAAAATAATAAACACATGCACTCTTCATATTGTCATACAGATAACGTTCTAATGATGAGCGACACATGATAGCCAAATAACAAAAATATAAATCAAAACTCTGACCAGCTGGATCTGACAAGGCAATTTGTGTTATTTACATGCACATGGTACAGCTATCCGGAACTCTAAAAAATGTTGCAAGTACAACCTTATTAAAACCACAACTAAAAACGTTCCCTCTCACAATAATGTTCAATCGGCCATTTTGCGGTGGTTTACCCCACCCATAGAGCTATATAATATGACCCCACCATATCTTTAACAACAAAAATTAATTTAAAAATGTGTTAACAGCGTGTTTTTATCATTTACATTTACATAACAAATACATTCAAATGCTTTGGTCAAATGTCGTGGTCGAGTGGATATGTCGAGTTTGAGTCCCGCCGCGGCATTAATGTCATTTGGCAAGACATTAATCTACATTTGCCACACTCGACACAGGTGAGGTAAATGGGTAGCTGGTAGGATTATTCCTTGAAATGCACTGTGCGCTGATAACGGCTGCCGGAGCTAAAGCTAGGGTAAACATTTCCAAAGCTCTTTGAAAGCGCATGGGGACGTTATAACGGTGTGATATGCGCTATACAAGAACCGAATATTGTTATTATTATTCTTGGGCAGGTATATCTGGTACAGTAACGATCAACGGAAACGGCGATCGCAGCGGAGACTACTCACTTTGGGATATGACCAATACTGAAGAAGGCACATTTGAGGTAAAAAATTTGGCGTTGCCTATTTGAAGAGTTTGATTTGAAAAAAAAGGGAATAAAAGGATTTCAAACCAATAAAAGATTATCAAATGATAAGGGATGTAATTCCTTTTGAAAAAAAAACAGTGAAATTACAGAAAAAGGTTGGGTTTTTTTCTTCAGTCAATAGTAGAAGTATTTCATACTTCGGAAAAAATTCTCCATGAGTGGATTTAAGCATAATT
Organism: Mesocentrotus franciscanus; assembly: GCA_037976565.1. Taxonomy (NCBI): domain Eukaryota; kingdom Metazoa; phylum Echinodermata; class Echinoidea; order Camarodonta; family Strongylocentrotidae; genus Mesocentrotus; species Mesocentrotus franciscanus. Next base: position 10,954,769 of record CP137679.1, read on the forward strand.
ATATATGTTTAATGCTGTTTGAAATATAAAATTTAAAAAACGTGAAGAATAATAGACAACGACAGAAAGATCTGGTCGGACAATTCAGTTTTCCATTTAAATACACTCTTCTCGTTAGAGAATTCATTATCTTTAAAAATCATATAATTTTCCGTTGACGAAGAGATAAAATAAGTTAATTTTCTTTAAGATGAAATGCAATTAGAATCATACCATTCGCGAATGAGTGAGTATGGCCATTTGACAATAAATAAGTCTGTAAAAGAAAAAATGCAAAAATGGGGCATCTGGCCATTCAAATGTTGATGAGCATTGGAGGTATCCACGATTGTACATGATCTTTGATGGAAAGGAGAGGGATCTTGACCTTGCTTGTCAAAACCATGCAGTCCTGAGACTACAGTTGACATCCAGAGCTCAGTCTTCCTCATTGTTCCTAATTCTTTGTTTCTATTGTTGAATTGAATAGGAATGACTTACAGATGCACATGTAACATTTGAATGGCTACTAGTGCTTCCTATATTTTTTGCAATACCAGTAGGACATTTTCGTAATTTTACAAAATTGAATGCACAAATCTTAGTTGAGTGCCTCGTTACTAATTATTTCATTCACCTGTAAAAGTGTTACAAATAATTGTATTTCAATAATCAGAATGCGAATAACATACATTACGTGTTGTTAGGTAGGACAAGTTTGTCTTAAATAATTTGTAACGAGGCACTTAAAGATTTATGTATTAAATTTGATTACATTAAGAAAATGGTCTATTTTCTTAATCAGACCTTCTAACGGTTAAATGAATGTGCTCATTCAAGTGTGAAAGTTAAAAACTTGATCTTTATTGATGTTGTTGAAGTATTAATTTTTCATTAATTTTATTTATATTTTCAATATATTTTAGTGACGGTTTATATGAAAAATTTTAACAATAAAAGAGTGTCCACTTTTTTTTTGCTGAGATTATATTGGCATGGAATCCCAAAAATACCAGGGCCTATCCCATCTCCTTGAAGATACCGAGAAACATGTTCTTTGATGATTAGTGTCCGTCATTTTGTATAACAGGTTCTTGCGAACTATTACGGAGAGACGGGAGAAATTGAGAAGACAGGGGTGAAGCCAGCTTGGCCTGGAGGGGGGCTGGGACCGCCCAGAGATGCCCCAGAGTGTGGCTTTGAGAACGAGTTATGCCAATCGAGTGAGTCTTTAATTATAGCTGTTATCGTATTAAATACTCAAACACCCTTTTATCTATCAACACCGAAAAACAGCATGCATTTATAATAGTAAGTGGTTTCCCTTGACAACCTTTTAAAATTTTTGTCCACGGCACGGTTCAGAAAAATGGGACATGAATATATATAAATCCTCAGTAATGTTTAATTCAAGCCCCAGGTAAGACCATGGGTCATGAATGCTTGACATATTATCTGGAGAGATTTCTCAATGTTAAAAAAAAATATATGCATCTCCCAGTACTTAAGATCGGCTATCTGATCTGCGTAAGGTTACAAAGTTTTGCCTGAAAATTTTAAACAAACCTCTTTAAGTCTATATCTTTTTAAATTTAGTAAATGTTATGCTTATTTACATTTTCAATTTAACTTAAAACATCAAGTAGCACTTCGAATCTAATATTGAGGAAGACAAATTTACTTTAAGAGCAGTAGTGGTTCTAGAGGGGGACTTTGGAGTTCAAGCCCCCTCCCTCCCCCAAAAAATAATTCTTCAAGCCGCCCCAGTTTTTCATTTTAATTTATAATAAATGTCAAGCGCGACAATTAATGCAAGAACTCCCATATAATTATTATGTGAGAACCCCCACCCCCATGCCGCTCAGTTATTCTTCTTGAGCCACGCCTCATTAATTTTTATATCGATATTCTTCACCCCGATTCTTGATTATAAATTAATTTAAGCAAATCACTTGTAGAAAGGGAATGCAAGAACGATCCCCAGCCCCCTCCAGGCGCCCAAAACATATATTTTCCAGAACCACGCCTCTTGTTTCCTTTTCTTTCCTATCTGCGTCTATACTTTTCTTTCGTTCTTATATTTATATTGCATTGTTTATGCTTTTAGGATTTACGCATTCCTCCATGTGTTTAAACTGCTGAAATGCTCTTAAATTGTTTATGTCACTATGTATATATAAATGTACACATCGTATTGTGATAATTATGAAGATAAGAAAAGAAGAATGAAGAAATTAAATGTTTTTCTTGATTGATTTGAACACAGACGAACTCCCTATTCTTGGTCTCGTTGGCATCGTAGCTATGGTGGTGGTCATGGCGGCTGCGGGAATTCTCTTCGTGATTTACAGGTACTAAAAAGATTGTCAGCAAAGAAACGTTACTTGCTGCTAGTAACAATTCTAGAAATATATTTGAAGTATTGATAAAATGGTAAATGGAATCTTGATGTATTTCTAGGTTTTTCTGTTTTTTTTTAAAACTCAAGATTTGGAATGTATAGATAGAATGTGTGAGTGTTTGTGGGTGCGCGCGTGTGTGTTTGGAAGCGTTAGGAGGGAGGATTTTTTTAGTAAACATACACTTAATGATTGTTAAAAAAGAGGAGGAGTTAGGACTGTGTGTTTGGAGGCGTTAGGAGGATTTTTTTTTTTTACAACATGAACAAATATTTTGAACAACGCTTTTTCCTTTTCCTATTCGTTTTATCCCCTAGATCTACCTGTGAACATTTAGTTTTGATAGTCAATGACGATTTAAGACTCCGCTAAATTACAAATTCTAAAAACTGCAGATACTCTGCGGAAAGGATCATTTTTAGAGCTTTCCTTGCTTCCATTATTTTCACATAAAAAGCATAAATCGGGTCCAATTATCTGCTCACAAGGCAACAAACTTGGTAATCATATTTTGATTCTCTTTCAGGAAACATCGCCTTGATGCAGAGCTCATGAGCATGTCTTGGAAGGTCGCGTGGGAGGAGCTCATCTTTGAGGAGATTGGTAAATCGGTCGCCACGGCAACATCTGGTTCCAGGGCATTTTCTTCAAGGGTAAAGAATGCGATTCCTCCCCTCCCCCATACAGACTCTCACACACCCACGCACAAATTACATCTGCAGCTCTAGAAAAGCTTCTCTTCATCTTTTCTCTCATTTTTTTGGCATTTCTCTTTCTCTTTTGTATTAAAGGCTTTGTTTGACTTTTAAAATGGTACTCTCTGTGCTTTTACATACACTTTCTGTACATTCCCATCTATATATCTGTCTGTCTAATCTCTTTATCCATTTATCTGCCCGTCTATCTATCCATCCATCTCTAACTATCCTTCTACACATATCTCTATATCTGTCTGTCTATCTTCTATCGATCTAATCGCTTGATAAAGATGTAATGTTCGTCGAAAATTCGTGACCTATTTTACAAAAAGTTGGATTTGAAGCATGCATCTTCTCTTATTCATCACTGTTTACATGTATATGTTTGTTATTCATTAAGCGTAACAGTCTATATATCTGTTTCCATTCTTCTTTATATCTTATTTGTTTCTTTTTTCTGCTGTCGATAATTTAAATTCAGTTTTACTAAACATTCATCACCCCTCTCCATCTACTGCCACTTTTATGAATATAATATGTGTATCTATTCAAATCTGTAATGATAAATTACATTGCATCTCCCACAAGAAGAATGGCGTTTTTTGTGATTTTATTTTTTGTAAATGTTAAACCACATTAATATTCATGTATAAAATTCTAGGATTTAACATGATTTCAAATCTTTAGAAGAATTTAAGTTTGACCTAAAATGAACTTATGGCTTTCACAGGTTTATAACATTCATCGTAATTGTTCACTTGCCTGTAATCTAATTTTCAATAGAGATCTATGAATGCAGAGATCCA
>CP137679.1:10959150-11161650 GCA_037976565.1 Mesocentrotus franciscanus
GGCTAATCATAAAGTATTGAAAACCAAGGCAATATTTCAATGCAGTCAAGCGACAGGCAGTTTATTGAAGGTAGCTTCTTTAAAATGAAATGTCTTTTAATCTACCTTTGTTGGTTGTGCTTTTGTCTGGTGTTCCTAAAGCTTTTGAACGACCTCCACTTTCCATAAAGTCTTTGGTAAAACTAAAATTGCAATGTGACCCTTTTGTTGTAGTTGTTTAGTTTCTTTTTTGGGGTGTGGAAGACTCCAGTGATATGGTACATTGACATTGGTCTTATTATAACCGTCACATAAACTGTTAGCTGTGTTATTTCGCGCATGCTTTTCTTTTTCAATGAAGCACCTCCAAGATATTTCAAAAGTGCAAAAAACCTAAAACTTAAAATTTCTCACTCTTAATCGTTGTGAAATAATTTATTTGCGAGTGCTTTCAATGATGCTGTGATCCTGTATATCTTGACGGTGGACGAGACTCTAGCTGAATAATTTGGGGGCCATTACTCAGTTTTCATGTTTCCAAAGGGTAACATGAAAAATATATTACAACCGTGCAAAAACTAAAACTCACATTTCTCACTCTTAATCGTTGCAGAATAATTTCTTTGCGAGTGCTTTTCATGATGCTGTGATCCTGTATAGCTTGGCGGTGAATGAGACACTAGCTGAAGGAGGGAATATCTCTGATGGTTATGCAATCACCAGGAAGATGTGGGGTAGATCATTCCCAGGTGATTTGATTTGATTTGATTTGATAAGGGTTTTATTCAACAAGACATGTGCCATGGCATTTGCCTATGTCAACTCCAAATACGTAGTTAAAGTCTGAATAAACAGTGGATTGCCTTATGCATTTATATATGGCATCAGTAAGGTTGTTCCAAAGAGGTTTAATTTCTCGCAGTCACAAAATAAGTGTTTAAATGTAGACAGACATAATGGAGAGACCATATTCATGATGGTACATGTAACTGGACTTTAACCATTGTATTATGTACAATGTATATATATATTTGTTATCCTTGTGTTTATGTTTATGTTTTGGCTTCCAATGAAAAATAAATACGAAAAAAAAAACGCGGCGTTTTTTTATTATTATGATGAAGTTGAAAAAGCTTCTCATTTCTTTATCATAACACAAAGCTCAGTAAAAACGTGCAGTTGCCATTCATTATCACGTGAAGAAGACAATTTTTTTTAAAATAATAAACACATGCACTCTTCATATTGTCATACAGATAACGTTCTAATGATGAGCGACACATGATAGCCAAATAACAAAAATATAAATCAAAACTCTGACCAGCTGGATCTGACAAGGCAATTTGTGTTATTTACATGCACATGGTACAGCTATCCGGAACTCTAAAAAATGTTGCAAGTACAACCTTATTAAAACCACAACTAAAAACGTTCCCTCTCACAATAATGTTCAATCGGCCATTTTGCGGTGGTTTACCCCACCCATAGAGCTATATAATATGACCCCACCATATCTTTAACAACAAAAATTAATTTAAAAATGTGTTAACAGCGTGTTTTTATCATTTACATTTACATAACAAATACATTCAAATGCTTTGGTCAAATGTCGTGGTCGAGTGGATATGTCGAGTTTGAGTCCCGCCGCGGCATTAATGTCATTTGGCAAGACATTAATCTACATTTGCCACACTCGACACAGGTGAGGTAAATGGGTAGCTGGTAGGATTATTCCTTGAAATGCACTGTGCGCTGATAACGGCTGCCGGAGCTAAAGCTAGGGTAAACATTTCAAAGCTCTTTGAAAGCGCATGGGGACGTTATAACGGTGTGATATGCGCTATACAAGAACCGAATATTGTTATTATTATTCTTGGGCAGGTATATCTGGTACAGTAACGATCAACGGAAACGGCGACCGCAGCGGAGACTACTCACTTTGGGATATGACCAATACTGAAGAAGGCACATTTGAGGTAAAATTTGGCGTTGCCTATTTGAAGAGTTTGATTTAAAAAAGGGAAAAAAGATTTCAAACCAATAAAGATTAATCAAATGATAAGGGATGTAATTCCTTTTGAAAAAAAACAGTGAATTTACAGAAAAAGGTGGGTTTTTTTCAGTCAATAGTAAGTATTTGATACTTCGGAAAAATTCTCCAGGAGTGGATTTAAGCATAATTATATATGTTTAATGCTGTTTGAAATATAAAATTTAAAAAACGTGAAGAATAATAGACAACGACAGAAAGATCTGGTCGGACAATTCAGTTTTCCATTTAAATACACTCTTCTCGTTAGAGAATTCATTATCTTTAAAAATCATATAATTTTCCGTTGACGAAGAGATAAAATAAGTTAATTTTCTTTAAGATGAAATGCAATTAGAATCATACCATTCGCGAATGAGTGAGTATGGCCATTTGACAATAAATAAGTCTGTAAAGAAAAAAAAAAAATGGGGCATCTGGCCATTCAAATGTTGATGAGCATTGGAGGTATCCACGATTGTACATGATCTTTGATGGAAAGGAGAGGATCTTGACCTTGCTTGTCAAAACCATGCAGTCCTGAGACTACAGTTGACATCCAGAGCTCAGTCTTCCTCATTGTTCCTCATTCTTTGTTTTCATTGTTGAATTGAATAAGAATGTCTTACAGATGCACATGTAACATTTGAATGGCTACTTCTTCTATATTTTTGCAATAGGCCATTTTCGTAATTTTACAAAATTAATGCACAAATCTTAGTAGAGTGCCTCGTTACTAATTTTTCATTCACTTGTAAAACGAATAGTTGTATTTCAATAGTCAGAATGCGAACTGCATACATTACGTGTTGTTAGGTAGGACAAGTTTGTCTTAAATAATTTGTAACGAGGCACTTAAAGATTTATGTATTAAATTTGATTACATTAAGAAAACGGTATATTTCTTAATCAGACCTTCTAACGGTTTAATGAATATGCTCATTCAAGTGTGAAAGTTCAAAACTTGATCTTTATTGATGTTGTTGGAGTATTAATTTTTCATTAATTTTATTTATATTTTCAAAATATTTTAGTGACGGTTTATATGAAAAATTTTAACAATAAAAGAGTGTCCACTTTTTTTTGCTGAGATTACATTGGCATGGAATCCCAAAAATACCAGGGCCTATCCCATCTCCTTGAAGATACCGAGAAACATGTTCTTTGATGATTAGTGTCCGTCATTTTGTATAACAGGTTCTTGCGAACTATTACGGAGAGACGGGAGAAATTGAGAAGACAGGGGTGAAGCCAGCTTGGCCTGGAGGGGCTGGGACCGCCCAGAGATGCCCCAGAGTGTGGCTTTGAGAACGAGTTATGCCAATCGAGTGAGTCTTTATTATAGCTGTTATCGTATTCAATACTCAAACACCCTTTTATCTATCAACACCGAAAAACAGCATGCATTTATAATAGTAAGTGGTTTCCCTTGACAACCTTTTACAATTTTTGTCCACGGCACGGTTCAGAAAAATGGGACATGAATATATATAAATCCTCAGTAATGTTTAATTCAAGCCCCCAGTAAGACCATGGGTCATGAATGCTTGACATATTATCTGGAGAGATTTCTCAATGTTAAAAAAAAATATATGCATCTCCCAGTACTTAAGATCGGCTATCTGATCTGCGTAAGGTTACAAAGTTTTGCCTGAAAATTTTAAACAAACCTCTTTAAGTCTATATCTTTTTAAATTTAGTAAATGTTATGCTTATTTACATTTTCAATTTAACTTAAAACATCAAGTAGCACTTCGAATCTAATATTGAGGAAGAAAATTTACTTTAAGAGCAGTAGTGGTTCTAGAGGGGACTTTGGAGTTCAAGCCCCTCCCTCCCCAAAATAATTCTTCAAGCCGCCCCAGTTTTCATTTTAATTTATAATAAATGTCAAGACAATTAATGCAAGAACTCCCATATAATTATTATGTGAGAACCCCCACCCCCATGCCGCTCAGTTATTCTTCTTGAGCCACGCCTCATTAATTTTTATATCGATATTCTTCACCCCGATTCTTGATTATAAATTAATTTAAGCAAATCACTTGTAGAAAGGGAATGCAAGAACGATCCCCAGCCCCCCCCCCCCTCCAGGCGCCCAAAACATATATTTTCCAGAACCACGCCTCTTGTTTCCTTTTCTTTCCCTATCTGCGTCTATACTTTTCTTTCGTTCTTATATTTATATTGCATTGTTTATGCTTTTAGGATTTACGCATTCCTCCATGTGTTTAAACTGCTGAAATGCTCTTAAATTGTTTATGTCACTATGTATATATAAATGTACACATCGTATTGGTGATAATTATGAAGATAAGAAAAAGAATGAAGAAATTAAATGTTTTTCTTGATTGATTTGAACACAGACGAACTCCCTATTCTTGGTCTCGTTGGCATCGTAGCTGTCGTGGTGGTCATGGCGGCTGCGGGAATTCTCTTCGTGATTTACAGGTACTAAAAAGATTGTCAGCAAAGAAACGTTACTTGCTGCTAGTAACAATTCTAGAAATATATTTGAAGTATTGATAAAATGGTAAATGGAATCTTGATGTATTTCTAGGTTTTTCTGTTTTTTTTTAAAACTCAAGATTTGGAATGTATAGATAGAATGTGTGAGTGTTTGTGGGTGCGCGTGTGTGTTTGGAAGCGTTAGGAGGGAGGATTTTTAGTAAACATACACTTAATGATTGTTAAAAAGAGGAGGAGTTAGGACTGTGTGTTTGGAGGCGTTAGGAGGATTTTTTTTACAACATGAACAAATATTTTGAACAACGCTTTTCCTTTTCCTATTCGTTTTATCCATAGATCTACCTGTGAACATTTAGTTTTGATAGTCAATGACGATTTAAGACTCCGCTAAATTACAAATTCTAAAAACTGCAGATACTCTGCGGAAAGGATCATTTTTAGAGCTTTCCTTGCTTCCATTATTTTCACATAAAAAGCATAAATCGGGTCCAATTATCTGCTCACAAGGCAACAAACTTGGTAATCATATTTTGATTCTCTTTCAGGAAACATCGCCTTGATGCAGAGCTCATGAGCATGTCTTGGAAGGTCGCGTGGGAGGAGCTCATCTTTGAGGAGATTGGTAAATCGGTCGCCACGGCAACATCTGGTTCCAGGGCATTTTCTTCAAGGGTAAAGAATGCGATTCCTCCCCTCCCCCATACAGACTCTCACACACCCACGCACAAATTACATCTGCAGCTCTAGAAAAGCTTCTCTTCATCTTTTCTCTCATTTTTGTTGGCATTTTCTCTTTCTCTTTTGTATTAAAGGCTTTGTTTGACTTTTAAAATGGTACTCTCTGTGCTTTTACATACACTTTCTGTACATTCCCATCTATATATCTGTCTGTCTAATCTCTTTATCCATTTATCTGCCCGTCTATCTATCCATCCATCTCTAACTATCCTTCTACACATATCTCTATATCTGTCTGTCTATCTTCTATCGATCTAATCGCTTGATAAAGATGTAATGTTCGTCAAAAATTCGTGACCTATTTTACAAAAAGTTGGATTTGAAGCATGCATCTTCTCTTATTCATCACTGTTTACATGTATATGTTTGTTATTCATTAAGCGTAACAGTCTATATATCTGTTTCCATTCTTCTTTATATCTTATTTGTTTCTTTTTTCTGCTGTCGATAATTTAAATTCAGTTTTACTAAACATTCATCACCCCTCTCCATCTACTGCCACTTTTATTAATATAATATGTGTATCTATTCAAATCTGTAATGATAAATTACATTGCATCTCCCACAAGAAGAATGACGTTTTTGTGATTTTATTTTTGTAAATGTTAAACCACATTAATATTCATGTATGGGTACCAAAATTCTAGGATTTAACATGATTTCAAATCTTTAGAAGAATTTAAGTTTGACCTAAAATGAACTTATGGCTTTCACAGGTTTATAACATTCATCGTAATTGTTCACTTGCCTGTAATCTAATTTTCAATAGAGATCTATGAATGCAGAGATCCAAGATGGCGGCCAAATATTTGCTACTGTTGCCAGGTACAAAGTAAGTCGCAATATCATTCATATTAATATATGAATTAATAAATACTGATATACATGTTAATGGAAAAAACGGAACGGTTCGCTGCAAGGCACGTGAGAAAAAAGCTTGCATACATGTGAATGCAATACAGAAATGCTCATTATCTGATTGAACGTTGTAAACAATTTCGTAAATTATTAATAGTTTGGAGATGATAAGTAGCAGAATTAGTTATGTCGGTGCAATGATGGTGATATTCTTTGCCATGTCATGATGATATAGATACGTGAAACTTGTCATTTATCTAGTCTCATAGTTTACATTAATAAAGTCCTTTCTGGTTACATGAAGTATCAAATCAGGTATGTTTTGTTCACGACATTTGTAAATCGGTACATTTAGCACATTAAAAGATGACAAATACCGATCTTTCTATCAGTATTTTCGTTTTATCTCACAAAAAATATACATATAACCTGCTTAAGCTCGGATTTAATAATGATATGCATTATTCCTTTATTTCTTTATCATTGTTTGTAACGTATTACAAAAGTTGAATTTTTCTATTCAAATTACCAAATATTGCAAGAGTAACAATCGAATGTGTTTCTATGCTTACTTGCGGGAAAACGCAACTCAAAGCTGCTTTATCAATTATTTACTAATTTCACCTCTTCTAAATCGTGTCTGCCATTAATGTGTTTTTTTCTGACATCTTCCCTCCCCCCTTCTGTTAACCAATCGAAATATGTTCGCCACATTTTGTGTATGTATGCATACGATTCAAAAATGTAATTCGTCAAAATGAAACTCCAACGAATTAAACTGACTGTTGGCGATGGCTGAAAGGACATAATAATTAGAAAATAATGACTAAAAATAATGTGATAACTTTTTGACAAATTGATTTACAATAACCTTGCCACCTCTACAATAAAATTAATCTCTGTCAATTTTCAGGGTCGCCTGGTAATGGTGAAGAGAATAGGCCAAAGCAAAATTGACTTAAACAGAAGAGTACTCATGGAACTCAGAAATGTAAGTGAAACCGTTTTATTCTCTGCTACACAAGTCATTATCTTCCTTTTCCCATTTTCAAACGTAATTTTCTTTCTCTCTTCCTCCTCTCTCTCTCTTTCCCTCCAATCATTCTCAATTTTTGTCGCACTCATTCTCACTCCTTTCATTCCTATTTCTGTCTGTCCATCTGTCTCCCCCCCCTCTTTCTCTTCTCTCCCTCTCTCTTCTATCTCCCATCTCTCTCTCCTGCTGCCCACCTCTTTCTATTTCTGTCCGTCTCTCTGTTTGTTTCCGTCCATTCATTATTTCTGTTTATCTCTGATTTTCTTTTCTATTTTTGCCTATCTCTCTATTTGTATACTCTCTCTTTCCTTCCTTTCACTTTCTCCCTCCCAATATACATGTTATATCCACGATCTCGCTCCCAAATTATCTCGTCTCACTCTCTTTTTCTACTTTAGTATTTCCACCTGCTATCACCCCCTCATGTGTCAAGTGGCAGATCCAGGAGTCACTGGAAGGAGGGGATTTTGAAAACCCTGGTCATGTTACGTGTCTTGATCCCTCTCTTTTATCCACACTGTGCAGTTCTTTATCTCTTTACATCCTTTGTAAATCAAATGATATCATTGTTTATCATGTTTGGTACACGAAATGATAGTGTAATGCACATTTGTTTTCTCTTGATATCTCGCTCTGTCTTTATCTGTATATCCTCCCTCTGTTACTCTCCCCTTTCCCCTACCATCCCCTATCTATTTCTGTCTCTCTCTCTCTCTCTCTCACACACACACACACACGCACGCACGCAAACGGGCACGCTCGCCAGCACTTACTTCACTTCTTTCCCTTCCTCCTCTCTCGCTCTCTCTCTTTATTCACTCCCGCCACTCAAAGCTTTTCCCCCCATTTTTCTACGACATTACAGATGAGAAATCTGGAGCACACGAATGTTGTCCGCTTCGTTGGCGCATGCGTAGACCCGCCAAACCAAGCTATTCTGACCGAGTACTGTCCTCGCGGGAGTCTTCAAGTAAGTAGATTATGCCTTTCCGTCTTCTAATAATAATAATAATAATAGATCACATTTACAACGCGCCTAATACATTGTTTCTAGGCGCTGTGGTGCTGTTGTCCCAGCAGCCATTAAGTAAAGCAATGTCCTTACACGAAATAAAAGCCGGGACGACAGCACCACGATTACACAATATTATTCAATAAGAAATTGCAGTATGTTACAGATAAATCAATCAAACAACTTAATGTAACTTAAATTATGCTAAAGATCACTAAAGATTTCATATTTTGACATGTTTAGAGAAGACAAAAATTCATGATATGGATTTGAACAGATGGGTTTTTAACATTTGGGGAAATTTTGAATTTTTCAATTTTCATTGAATATTGTAAAATCGCATATGCTTTCAATATGTTCATTTGAACCAAATTCATGACCCCATACCAAAACTTTGCATTACCTTTAAACCATTTTTGTAATGCAACCAAATTTAATGCATACGTCTTTGTGAAGCAAATGCATATATGAAGAGCTTGATTGCAAAAGTACCTAAATCCATATTTTATCAAAATTGAGTTTTTTCTTAAAATGATGATTTCCTACATGGGGACAAAATGCACTATTTCACATTCTAAAATTTCACCAGGAAGTATGAAAAATTTTAAGTACAATATCACGTTTCATTCCAAAAGGAGCTAAATCCAAATCGGTTTCATTCCAAAAGGAGCTACATGTAAATCCACTTTGGGTACTTCTGAGTAAATCACCTTTTTTTTATTTCTCCACTTTCCCTTTAGCCATGTACCTTCATGTTGTTATATATGTTAGAGGTGTCGCCCTGGACCAATTATATATGATAAGAAGAAAAATCTACCAGTTATTTCTGATTTTTACTAATTTTTTTAGATTTTATGGATTTAGCTCCTTTTGGAATGAAACATGGATTTAGCTCCTTTTGGAATGAAACGGATTTAGCTCCTTTTGGAATGAAACTGTGATATGTTGTTTACTTTCTTTTCAAAAGGTTTTTTTAGTTGTAACTTCACTATTATTATTTAAAAGGAAAGGTTTGCTACTAAATTTGAATAAATTTCAGTGACTTTATTGAGAAAATATTCTAAAAAATTCACCAGCCAGGAAGTATGACAAATTTTAGGAACAATATCATGTTTCATTCCAAAAGGAGCTAAATCCACGAAGAAAAAAAAAATCTAAAATTTATTAAAAATCAGAAATAACTGGTAGATTTTTTTCTTATCATATATTTTTGGTCCAGGGTGACACCTTTTACATATATAACAACATGAAGGTACATGGCTAAAGGGAAAGTGGAGAAATAAAAAAGGCGATTTACTCAGAAGTACCCAAAGTGGATTTAGCTCCTTTTGGAATGAAACTCTTCATATTAAGTGTTGGCCATAACGTTTATTCTACCTGTGAACAACTAATGTTCACAGTTCGCATTCTGACTATTGAATTATTCGTAACAGATAAATGAAATAATTCGAGGCACTTCACAACGACGTACGAATTAGATTTGGTTACTTTACAAAAATGGTCTATTTAATCATGACCAAGTACGGCCCTGTGGGAGTCTTCAAATAAGAAAATTCGCCTGCCGGCAGCACTCCATTTACCTCTTATTCAAGTTACGAGAATGAAATTATAACAATAATGACCAAATTAAATCCTTGACCGAGATTTGCTCTCGTGGGAATTTGCAGAAGGTAGATCGTTCGCTTGCCCATCCGCTCATCTTACTAAGAGGACGAAACATTCATATGAAATTTAGAGCATATGATATCTTGATTCCGACTTTTGGCATGATTACTTTCGTTGGTCTTTGACAAACATACATTAAAATTGTGTACCCTAGATCCACTTCCTCCCCACTTCTCTTAATTTTCAAGTAAGCATATCAAATAGGCTAACTTGATTTTTATTCCCCTCTATGGTTGTCCTAACATTTTAATATCATGACATTATGACACACAGCGAAAATGCTAACAAAAATTGAACATAACTTTATGCGAGATATCTATCTATCAGTCTATCTTTTTTTAAAACTTTTTACCTCAGTCCAAGATCATGCCCCATTTTCTTTTTACTTTTCTTTGTTTTTGAGGATATCTTGGAGAATGACCAGCTGAAGCTTGACTGGATGTTTAGACAATCTCTACTAATGGATGCAGTTAGGGTGGGTAACGTAATTTGATTTCATTTGTTGTAGTGTGGTGTAGTGTCGTGTGGTACAGTGTGGTAGGGACAGGTGTGGTATGGTGTGGTACATGGTGCGGACTGGTATGTGATTTTGTAGGATGTAATCTAATAAAAATAGTGCAGTGCTGTGTAGTATCATATTACATCATTTGCTTCGTTTGGGTTTAGTGCGATGGTGTCTTGTGGTGTTAACTGGTGTGATGCGGTGTGGAGAGGTTTAATATTATATATGTGGAATGGTGTAGAAGTAAGATGCGATGTTGAAACGTGTCGTGTGCCAGAGTGTGGTGAAGACCAGTTGTGGTGCTGTGTGGTATAGTGTGGTGTTAACTGGTGTGGTGCTGTGTAGGGGAGGAGTAATATAATGTGAAATGCTGTAGAAATTAGATGCGATGTTGAATCGTTGTATGGTGGGATGGGTTGTGGTGTATTGAGGTGTGGTGGGGTGTGGTATAGTATGGTGCAATGCGGTGAGATGCAGCGTGGTGTTATGGGCGTGACGGGTTGTGGTTTAGTGTATTGAGGTGTAGCATCCTGTAGTGTGGCGTGGTGAGGTGTGATGTGATGGAATTAAACTGGCATGGTTGAGTGTTCTGAGGCGAAGTGTAGTGTGGGCCACTGTGTCATTTGGTGCAGAACGATGTCATACACTTTGGTGAGTTGTATTGGCCGAGCACGAAGTATGAAGTGGTGTGATCTTGGGGGTGTGGTGACACAGTGTTGTGTAATCCTGTGAGGTGTGGTGTAAAGTAGTGAGGCGAGGATAGATGAATTGTGGTGTGAAAAGGTGTAATGTTTCATAAACTTGTGTACAGTGTAAGGTAGGGTGTGGTGTGATGTGGATCAGTGTGGTGAGGACTACTATGATGTGAAATGGTGCAGTGTGGCAAGGTGTTGTGCTTCATCATGTGCTACGGACAAATGGTGCTTGATTTGATGGTGAGGTGTGGTGCAGTGCAATGTAATGCGAAGTGTTTTGGTTGGTGTGATGTCACACAATGTGTTTAAGACTGGTGTTGTGATGTGTTGTGCGGTGTAATGTAATGTAGTGTTTTGCGAACAAAATGTAGTTTTTCTAAGCTTATGGACACCCCATTAGAAAATATGTTATAAGTTAATTTTGCACTCATTCAAAGAGATGTCCACGAAATATGACGGTTTCGACAAACTGACCCCAGTTAAGATGCGGTGTGATTTAGACTGATGAGATTTGTTATCACTGTGTTGAGAGCTGTAACGCGGTTTGGTCTACAAAAAAATAATAAAGGGTGCACTCATGACTTCTAGGTTCTCCCTGAATCCGCTGCTGCAGGCATCACTTTTTAGATTATCTTATATCATCCCCCCGATCATTCCTCTTTAGGGTCTCAACTACATCCACGATAGCGTCATCGGAGTCCATGGTCGATTGACGTCGTCTAACTGTGTGGTCGATGGCCGGTTCGTCCTGAAGATCACCGACTTCGGCATACCGTCTTTCCGAAACTCCAACAAATATGTGGATAACAATTACAGTAAGAAGAACGAATACACACTGATTAAAGTCCTGCCTCAAATTGTGTTTAAATGCTTTTGGTATTGATTATCGAATACATGTCAAATTTTAAGGACATTTTCGTGAAATTCTTACCTTTGTTTGCATGAAATTATAAGAAGCCAAAATGATGCTATTTTAACCCATTGCATACGGGAACTGTATGGGGAATATGAGAATTCAGTACCCAAGAGGTTAAAAGTTATCAGTTTCATTTGTATGATGCAATCAGTAGTTAATAGAAACCAGACCAGACGGCATATAGCTTAACTCTTTGTATATGCCGGATAAATTACAGTTCTATGGTATAATTGGTATTTGCTGAGTTTGTGTAAAATTAGTGAAACAGTAAGGGGTAACTTGGTTTCCAAACCCACAGGGAGTTGCATCAAGATTATGGTAAACGAAAAGTATACATTTCTGCAAATTAATTTTGGAAACTCGTTTCATATTCTTTATTGGTTTCAGAGCTCTTGTGGCAAGCGCCAGAGCGACTTCGCAACCCTTCCAGTTCACCGTCAAAAGAGGGAGACTTGTACGCACTGGGTATCATCATGCTCGAGATCGGAACGCGATGCGGACCATTCGATGAGGAAAGAAAAGTTATGGATACAGATGGTAAATTTATCCACTTCTTCATGTCAAGTGCAGGGGCGTCTCGGGGGGGGGGGATTGCAAATGATAAGTTCACTTTGGTATTACATAACTTTTTTCCTTCATTTTCTGTTACGTACAATTAAAGTGAAATTATTACAAGATCGAGAAAAAAGTCGGAAGATTCAAAGGGCGGGAGCACAAGAAAGAATTCACTATCAACAAGGGAGAGGGGATAATTTTTATTTTGTATTTATTTATTGCGTTTTATTTCAACAGGGTAGCCCCATCAGTAGTTAGAATACTGTTATACTTGGGGGCCCTGCATAACATGAAAATACATATAAAGACATACATATACATGAAAATATCATTACAAGGTGAATAGTAATCATGATATACCAGAAAGAATACATATAAAATTTCAAATTTAAATGTTTACTCAGCAAGTCAAAAAGGAAATCAAGAAAATCATACATAAACATATTTTGAAAACAAATCCTTATATCATAGTAAAAGAGTGTCTAAACATAAGTATACATAATGTGTTATTTGTAGGATAATTGTGAGAGAAACAGTAATCTGTAATTGATAAGTATTATATATTCAAGTTTGTGACAGACTCCTATTTGCATGTGCTATGTTTTGGGTTTTATTTACATTTTTCTCAAGTAACATGTGCAAAAGGACTGCTTGGTTTGGGTATTTCGTACTTCACTTGTAAGGTTGTTCCAGATAATTGCACCTTCAAAAGAAAAGGCCCTTCTACCATTTTCAGTTTTAACTTTTGGGATGACTAATCCACGAGTATGAGACATTCTAGTGCTATAACGATGTGTTGTTGCAGACTGAGTAAACATATCTTGAAGATATGAGGGGGAATTACCATTCACAATATCAAACATAAGTTTACATTTCTGGAATTGCCAACGTTTTTCCATGTTCATCCACTTGAGTTTTAAGAACATTTCTGAACTTGGGGTTAGTACATTGACTTGGAGAACAATCCTAGCCATCTGTTTATGTAACTTAATCAGTGTATCCCGAAGACCTTGATTACAACTTGACCATGAGGTGCAACAATAGTCAAAATATGGTAATACCAGTGCATTTGCTAATAACTTGGCATTGTCTATCGTTAGATATTTTCTGACACGTCTCAATAGTGCCAACCTTGAAGCAATTTTGCTGGAAGTATGCATAATGTGTTCATTCCAGTTAAGGTGCTGGTCCAACCACACCCCAAGATATTTCACATTTTGAACATGTCTAATTTGCAAACCATCTATCTTTATGTCGATTGGTGCCTCGATATGTCGGAGTTTTTGGGGTGTCCCTACAAGTAAGAAGTTGGTCTTGTCCGTATTTAGGGATAGTTTATTCTGGTAAAGCCATGATTTAACCCTGTCTAGATCACTATTCAATGTACTCTCTATGTGTTTCCTCCCTGTACTTTGAAGGGGCACGACGCCCACGGAGAATTGAACAGCTTCACAACATTGATAAAGCTGTACAGATGCCCTTCTTTATATTGTGCTCCTAACATTGCACTTGAAATCCCTACTATGGGCCCCGCCTTATAAACTGTTGCGATCAATCACAACTTATTTGCGATTGATATCAATCGCAACTATGTACGTAAGAGATAGGATTGCCATTCATTTCTATATATCATCGTCAATGTTTTCGATACCATCATCCACAGGAATCCTTGAGAAGCTGAAGTCGACCAGTAGTCAACCACCGTTTCGTCCGGCCGTACCAGAAGCTGCATGGAACCCCGTGATCAAGGGCCTGATGAAACGATGCTGGGCCGAGAACCCAGGCGACCGACCGACGGCCAGTGCCTTGCAGACTGCGCTCAAGAAGAACAACAAGTAATGCAGTTGTGTGATCACGCCATGGTTCAAACCCAGTGGCGTAGATACAGGAAGGGAGCACGTCCCCAATTCCCTCTCCAAAAAAAAGGAACAACACTAGATCAAAGAAACAAAACGAGGGAAAGAAAAAATGGAGACGGGGGAGGCAACAATGAAAAGAATATACGACCTCCTCCCACACACTCCCTGACTGTATGGCCTTGTTCTCTGACATCCACCCTGTAAGTTCGGTGGCCGCTCCCCATGAAACCAGTGCCCTCTAAGTGGTTGGACCCACATTACGCCACTGTTCATGATTACATGTTATTAGTCATGTGGGTGTTCCTGGCTAGTCATGACTTGAAGCACCTTTGGAGTGAGCAGGAGACCACGGGTGTGTTCGGATGATATATACTCCCTCTTCCCTGTGCTTTCGAAATATGCGTTCATCTTCAATGATATTGTAATCTTCGAAAACATCTAGGAAAAAAATCGTATGTGACAAGTTCATCATCGTTTTGTTTATCTTGTTGTTTCGCTAACGTGCTGAAATTTTTCATTGATCACTGTTGACATTGCATTTAACACGATCGCAAGTATACTTTCACAAAATCAACTTAAGGCAATTTAAATGGCCTTGTATATCACCTTTAGAAATCTGCGAATATTTGACATGTTATGTAATCCGAACATGATTTCTATAGGATATACAATAGAGTATTGAAATTGCCCTTGAGTTGATTTTTCGAGAGTAGTTGCGATCGTGATATTGTTTTTCTCTAGAGGAACATCGAGCGGTGGCAATATTTTGGACAACCTTCTGAATCGTATGGAGCAGTACGCAACCAACCTGGAATCCTTGGTCGAAGAAAGGACAGCAGCCTTCCTTGAAGAGAAGAAACGATCGGAGACACTGCTGTATGAGGTGCTTCCCAGGTACGTTCCAACTTTAAAAAGGTCCTTCCCGGATTCTTAATATCTTTATAGCCTACAATCCAGGTACCAGCAATCTTTATCAAGGACTTTCCACGTATCTACCACTTATAGGAGGTACATCCAAGACTATTTTACACTTTCACAAGGTTCTTATGTGTGTGTGATTGGGTTTTTACAGACGTGTATCAATCAGATATGATTATTTACGTCTGGGGACCGACCTTTAACGTCACCATCCGAAAGACGTGACTCAGTTTCGAACCTGCGTCCTCGGCTGAATCAGTTTGTAACTTCCACTTTTAGCTGGATTACAGGCGCACGCCACAACGCCTAGTCATCGATGCGGGCCTGGCACTGTTGCCCTGAGGGAGATTCGCCGCTGCCAGAGGAGCGCTGAGCTTCTCATCCGAAAATTCGCCGGCAATTCGCTCGAAGATGTCGTTGACGAAGCTGTTCATGATGATCATGATGTACGGAAGACCTTTATATTCATTTATTAAGGTAGTTTCCGGATATTTGCCATCTTTATACTCCCAAGGGACCTGTCACTAATACCAAGAATGTTCCATCTTCACAAGGTCCTTCCAAGTTATCTGCCAACTTTAGAAGATGCTTTCCATACTAATAATGTGCTACTTTCAAATTAAAAGGTACTTCCCGGGTACTTGCCATTATGAGGTTTCCAGATTCTTGACAATTTACTTGCCCTCTGTTAAAGGTACTTCCGGACTACCTGTCATTTTAAAAAACAAATCATTTTCACGTACATGAATTATCCTGTTACCTGTCATCTTCAAAATACGTCCCAGAAATGTCAGATAATACTCACACACTATACACAATACTTACACATTTTGCAGACTTTATTTTGTTCGTAAAGGCATGAATTACGAAAAAACAAAAACAAGAAGGTTCCTTTTTAATTTGCATTTTACGAAAATGTTTTGATATCTACCTTAGATCTGTAGCAGAACAGTTGAAGCAAGGAAAGTCTGTCCACCCCGAGTCTTACGAGAATGTTACCATTTTCTTCAGCGATATTGTTGGTTTCACCGCCCTGTCCTCTCAGAGTACACCCCTTGAGGTGAGTTTGTATTGTTAGAATTACAGGGGGTGCTTTAAGCTACGCCATACATGAGTTATGCGTTACAAATGTCAGGTACATTAAAATATTTAATAAAAACAGTTAAAAAAAAGGTGATTTATCACCAACAGGCTGATGACAAAGTCATTGACCTTGTGAAAATTTATTTTGAACAGATACAAAGAAAGTGTGTGAATAATCACTTGGCTTGAGAAAGTCCACAGGAGTGGACGAAAGCTTGCTTACTAAATTTCAAGGTTGATAGAAGCTTCAATTACGTCTTATATACAAAGTGTTCTTAATCCTTGTGCAAATTGATAGATGATTTTCACAATCGATAAAATTACCAAAATGGCCGCCCATAAATTTGTTCATTTTTATTTCCTCATCGTTTCCCCGTGTAGGTTGTTGCTCTCTTAAACGACTTATACACGTGTTTCGACAGCATCATCGCTAATTTCGACGTATACAAGGTATGTTGTTTAGTGTTATCTTATGGTATTTGGTCCGGATTTGCAAATTCACACCAGTCCAATAGACTTTACGAGAAATTCATAATTCTGTATTATAAGAAATTGACCTTCGGAGGCTTACAACTGAGTACAGATCTTAAGCAAACCATATTTTGCAGAGCAGATTGGGATCCAAATCTTTATTGTCCATTTAGCGAAGGAAATTTGTGTTATTAAAAATGAAATTAGAAGCAGAATTTGTTGAATTTCCCGGGAATATGATTTTTTTCCTCAAAAGCCCATAATGAAGGAAGCAGTAGGATGCCCCGGAATACAACACTGTTTAGCTCTCACGAGCATTTCTCAATTTTTTTCTTCAAATTTCTCCCAAAAGAGGGTAGACGAGGCAGTTTAGTTTCCTCTGGGCCCGCCTATGGTTTATGTCAACATATTTTCCAATATGGATACAGTTTTTCTAATTCGTTACAACGTCGTGGATTGCGCCTTCCTTGTTAAAGAGGTGTCGTGTGGTCGAGTGGTTTAAGCACTTGAGTTGAAATGCAAAGGTCGTTGGTTCGATCCCCGACACGGCACTAATGTCCTTTGGCAAGGCATTAATCTACATTTGCCACTTCATACTCAGGAGAGAAATGGGGACCTGGTAAGATAACGAAAACATATGTGTTAGTAATTTCCATATGCCCTCACTGTGGCCATGTGGTAGGAATACTCCCCGGAGTGGAGGTGGTGCACATTGTGCGTGAATGAATCCGATGACTGGCATAGTAATATCTGCAAAGCGCTTAGAGACGGTATTTCGATTATATAAATTCAGATTATTATTATTATTAATAATATCATATTATATTTAGGTCGAGACTATTGGCGATGCGTACATGGTGGTATCGGGATTACCGTTAAGGAACGGCACTGCGCATGCTCGTGAGATTGCGCAGATGTCCCTCGCTCTTCTTGGTGCAGTCAAATCGTTCAAGATTAGGCATCGCCCCGATGAGCAGCTTAAACTACGGGCTGGTATACATTCAGGTATTGTGTTATTTTTGTTTTAGGCAGAGTAGTAGTAGTAGTAGTTGTAGTAGTAGTAGTTGTAGTAGTAGTAGTAGTAGTAGTAGTAGGCATACCCAAACACAAGCCACTTGCTTCATGTGATATTAAACCTTCTCCCATGTGAATTATTCTAGTTGTACATTTTATCCCGATACTTTTTAAGATAGGGGGAAAATAGAAGGAAGTTAATGTTACTTTCCCCGAAGACAAAACCTTTGTGAATTATTGTCACTCCTCACAGAACGTGATCTTTAAGTGCTTCCTATAAAGCTATTCCTACACTGTACAATCGAGTTCGTTTCCATTTTTAAGGAAATTGCAACTTACAACAAACATATTAAAATTTAAATAAAAACTAATATAATAATAAAATCTAAATCCAAGAAAAGTCTCATTGATAATAAAAATTAAATGAATGTTGTTATGAATACCTTATCGTGGGGGTACTGTTGCTGCTTGTGAAATAGAATTAAAGTTTATAGCTGCATCAAATTGATTGATATGCAAGCTGGCCTGAACTATGCCCCCCCCCCCGCCCTCTGATCACAGAAAACTGGATTCACCCCTTGTTTAATGTGGAGTAAACAGAGATAGTAGTCTAATGTATCAATCATACTTTAATTTCCGGCCCGTATGTAGCTGGTCTAATAGGTGTTAAGATACCAAGGGATTGTCTGTCCAGAAACACTGTCAACACTGCAGGTCATATTCAATCAAAGAATCCCAGACCCACCCATATCCGCCGCGGTGTAAACAAGGTTTATAATGTCTCGGTCATACTTTCATTTCAGGTCCTTGTGTAGCCGGTGTAATAGGTGTCAAGATGCCAAGGTACTGTCTGTTCGAGACACTGTCAACACCGCCAAGGTGTAAACAAGGTTTATAATGTCTCGGTCATACTTTCATTTCAGGTCCTTGTGTAGCCGGTGTAATAGGTGTCAAGATGCCAAGGTACTGTCTCTTCGGAGACACTGTCAACACCACATCTCGAATGGAATCTACTGGAGAGGGTAGGACATCTTTTTGAACATTTATTTCTTCCTTTTAATCAAAATGAACATTAACATGTAAATATTTATATTTACAATGTAGGGACGAGGCGAAATGCCCCGAACAATTGCCCATGTTTGCTGGGTGGAAACAGGAGGTTCTCTTTAGGATATGACACTATGAACATGACGGACAAAGAAAGAGGACAACATATACAATTCCTTATTCTACCCTCAACAATTGCTGTGGTAGACAACGGAACATCCCTTCACTGCTATCATGTAAAATAAGTAGAACAGGTGAATATGCATGTGACACTTGTTCTACACATTTTTACATAATAGCAGTGAAAGGATGTTCCTTTGTCTTCCACAGCAATTGTTGAGGGTAGAATGAGGAATTGTATATTTTGTCCTCTTCTTTGTCCGTCATGTTCATAGTTTGATTCTGCCAGTACTGTCTCATTTACGTTTGCATTACCAATTGTCCATACCAGTTAGTGGGTTGGCTAAAGCAACAATTTTAGATTCACAGAATACCGTGGATCATACATTTTACGATAATGGGATTTATATGTTTTTCTTCCAGCACTCAAGATTCATACAAGTCTGACGTGTAAGACGATTCTAGACAAGTTTCAAATCTTCGTGCTCGAGCTTCGAGGATTGGTGGAAATGAAGGTGTGTGCTTATTTATCTAATACATTCTTCCCCATATTTATCCGTTTCATTAAGGAATATTCCCGTTTAAGTGTCGATATCTGGGGGCCCCTCTTATAAACAGTTGCGATTGATATCAATCGCAACTATATACATAAGAAATAGGGGACTACAAACTCGCGATCGATTGGAGGACTTGCGATTGATTTGGATCAAAGACATGTTTTTTATTTGTTTGAAATAGACATTTGATTATACGTAGATGAAATAGATTAGAACGGTTTAAAGGTGAAGTCAAACGAAAAATAGATCCTTTTCGAAAATCTTGAGCAGGAATTATGTTTTAAATAACATTTTTCATTCAGGCAGAAAGACCTTTTTTTTCCTTCTTTTTTGTATGTATGTTGAACAGTGTTAGGCCAACATTTTCATATATCTAAATTCTTTCAGATTGATTTACTGGATATTATTTTGTTAAAAAGAATTAATGTGATTTTTGTTTCTTTTAACAGGGCAAAGGACAGCAGACTACATTTTGGTTGCTTTCTCAGAAGGACAGCGACAAGGGATGACACTGTTAAACAGTGCAATAAATCTATATACCTTGATAAAAGGGATAAGAGATCAAAATGAAGATCCTTGGTGTGTACTTGCAGTTGGCGTCTGAACATTTTTCGTTGTACATGTATATTTCGCATTTGCTTGCTTTTATGATTAAACCGGCCTATTAGCTCCTCGACTATCCTCAGGTGCAATACAACAACGACCATGCTGATAAAGTTAATTAACATGGATGACTTGATTCCCGTGGATATTATTGTTATATTTTATTATCAGGGCATGTTAAGTAATGATATAGTTATTCCAACCTTTCATCATGTAAAGACGGAATTCAGTTCTTGCTTTGTAATTTCGATACACTATAGATAAAAAAAGATGTAGGTATTTATTTTCCTTTTGTTCAAATTAATATTGATAATTGTATGCTATCTATTTTGCTGTATTTTTGTTTCTCTGTTCACCATTATGTAAGTATTTTATGATGTATTAAAATTTACAATGTTGCATATATTTTCACGCTTTTAATTGTTAACAGTTTGTATCTGACAACTGATTGTTAATTTATGGAATGGACCTTGTGGCAGATAATATAGCCTTGTACCAAATAAGTTATCCAATATAGTCTACTACTGCTGCTACTTCTACCACTACTACTACTACTACTACTACTACTACTATACTACTGTTACTATTACTACTGTTACTATTACTACTACTACTACTACTACTACTACTACTACTACTACTTCTACTACTACTACTCCTACTACTACTACTACTGCTACTACTACTACTACTACTACTACTACTATCGAGTCCTATTCTCACATAGTATAGCAAAGTCCATTGGCGTATCCAAGATTATCCAAAAGTTATTCTGAATTCTCTGCAAGGGGTATAAGTACATATAACATCTATGACAAACAAAATCGTCGCCTGGCTGGCAGAAGGGCGTTAGCTCGAATTTCAGGTCAAAAATGAAGCGCTAAGCAGAAGGGCGTTAGCATTAAATCGCCTCAAACTTTTATATAAATGACTTATTTCCGAGAGAAAAAATTGTGGCCGTGTTCTACTAAAACATTTCTATTAGTCTTTTAAGTTTTAAACCAAGTTTCGGGACGGAAAGCAGTTTAAATATGAAACAAATCTTTAAATGCGAATAATTCGAAAAGTAGTTTTCGAGTCGCTCGCGCGCTAACGCCCTTTAGCCAGCCGGGTGACGAAATACAGACAATTAAACAGACAAACAAACAAACACACAAACAGAATAAACGGTTAATCAGGGTAGGAAGGGGCAGGGCGAATGGGGAGATGTGTACCCATAAATGTTTATATAAAAGTATAACAGCCTTTTCCAGGCCGTTCCCGCCCCTTCCACCAGATGCGTTTCTAGAGACTGTGACTAAGGCGATATTTAGATCGATGGTCAATTCCAAAGCGTTACGGAATCACGTTTTCAGAGAATTTTCGATTCTGAAAAAAAACAAAACATTATAGACATTTTAATAAAAGTGAAGAAATAAACGATATAACAAATAAGCTAATGTCGGATACTTTCACAACAGTTATTTTTCCTGTCAACAATGCATAAAGTTTATTTTAAAATATAGTTTTGTTACGGAATGAACACATTATTTCTCTATATGTCATGTCTATCCTTGTTTTATTATGCATTTTCTTCTTAAATCGTATGTATGGGACAATTATGTGGAATGTGGAACAATAACAGACCAAAAAAATTATGGGTATTTATACGAGTTTTTGATCTGGCTAAGGCTAGTCCTGAATGTCAGGTTTTATGTTCATGGACATGTAAATCTATTGATTGAATTCGGTATTGTCTAAAAGTGACCTAATGGTATTTTCATTATTTTGTATATAGTAGTATCACGCTGCATGCTACCTTTTATGTAACAACCATTTAACCACATTGATTTGTTAGTTGTGTGAGTTATCGCTGTAAATATATGCCCAATCTTCTTGAAAGACGGCAATCTATATAAAATGGATTCGTTACATTTTATTATTGTTATCGAAAATGTAGAAGATGAATAAAGAAGCGTGGAACAAAGTTATGTTAAAATTTCGAGTCTGGCACTCAAAGATTATAATCTGGTAATGAGGCAGCCAAAGTGGTAACTTTGAGATATGAATGCGTTTGTCAATTTTTGATGATTATTGCATAATATTTCATTAAACTCGTGGCAAACGAATGACACCTTTCTTTAATTGCTAAAATATCTATATATAAATCATATTCACAGCGCAGCAATACCTATCATTCTGTAAAGGAGACAACGGTTTCTTTTCTTCTCATATATTTTGCTTTCCTTTAATCTCTCTCTTTCTCTCTCTCAAATGCAGTGACCTTTGTGTAGGAATGATTGGCAGTAAACTAGAGAGATAGATAGATAGAGAGAGAGAGAGAGTGGGTGGGGAGAGAGAGGCAAAAAATAAGAGAGAAAGAGAAAGAGAGAGAGAAAGAGAGAGAAAGAGAGAGAGAGAGAGAGAGAGAGAGAGAAAGAGAGAGAGAGATAGAGAGAGGGGTTGGGGGATAGAAAGACACTGAGAAAGAAGAGTGACGCCCGTAGATGTCGCACTGCAGAACTCTGCACTTCTGCTCTGGTGAGCACAAAGTTCCGTTGACGATTTGTGATTGGACTAAAGTTCGTTGCGGTCAGTCTTTCAATGCACGGTGGACGATAGAGCATTCAAGACAGGGAGCCAGTCGAGTGTGACAGTCCTAGAAACGGTTCTGGGACACCTACTCCCTGGACAACGACCCGGATAACCACCCCTAGGATAACCACCCTCTAGGACAATTACCCCTATAGGGCAACCACCCTCTTTATAGGACGACTACCCCCGGGACAACTACCCCCGGACAACTACCCCCAGACAACTACCCCTACGAAAATCATCCACTATCCTAAGGGGTAGTTGTCCTAGGGGTTAGTTGTCTGGGGGTAGTTGTCCGGGGGTAGTTTCCTAGGGGGTAGTTGTCCTAGGGGTAGTTGTCTGGGGGTAGTTGTCCGGGGAGGTAGTCGTCCTAGAGGGTGGTTGCCCTAGGGGGTAGTTGTCCTAGGGGGTAGTTGTCGTAGAGGGTGGTTATCCTAGGGGTGGTTATCCGGGGGTGGATGTCCAGGGGTAGGTGTCCGGATACGCCTATAGAAACATGTGTTAATTCTACAACACATATTTCAATAGGATGTCTAACAGTCTAAGAAGTCTTATTACGGTTTCGAGAAACGGCCCCCAGGTACATACGTTCCCGTCCGAGTTTGTGGTCAGTGTCCCCGGGGAGGGGGTGGGGTTGAAACGCTTCGACTTAGTCAAGATTACGAGAAGCGGCTTATCCAGCACTGGATCCGTTTCATTGCATTTATTTATTTAAACACGGTAACTCTCTCAGCCAAATGGCTGTTTTTTCAGAAAGTTTAAAATTTGTTGTCAAATCTTGAACAATTTTACTGTACTGAAAATATAAACACTTATCATCAGCATACTTAATGACCTTTCTGAAACCCCCGTCTTGGAATTATGATTAAAGTTTCGATAATGTATTTCTCAAGCAGTACGGCAAGAATGATAAAATCACAAACTCAAGCAACATAACAACAAAAAAAAAATGTTCATGTCCTCTCTACGCCCCCCCCCCCTCCCTTCTCTCTCTCTCTCTCCCTCTCTCACCCTGATTATCCACTTCTTCTTCTTCTTCTCCTCATTCTTCTTCTTCGTCTTCTTCGTCTTCCTCTTCTTCTTCTTCTCCTCCTCCTCCTCATTATTCGTCGTCTTCTTCTTCTTCTAACCTTTCTTTTGCTTCATATTTCAAATTTAAAATTCATTTTGCAACATAAGTGAGGTAGGCCAAGCGCGTAGCTAGGATTTTATTTGGGGGGGCGAATCACTTACAGAGCGCGCGAAGCGCGCTCCCTGGGCGGTGGCTGCACGCTTTGACGTTTCATTAAATTATTAGAGAAAGAAGACGATTTGTTGTACCGTTCTCGACTCTTAATCCTTGTCTGAATTTTCAAATATAATATTTGATTCATTGTTATGCAGTGGCGTAATGAGCAAAAACGTTTTTGGGGGCAGAAAAAAAAAATGCGCATCACCCGACCCGACTTTTACATGTTACATGCAGGGCCCGCGGAACGTTTTTCAAAGAAGGGGGGGGGGGAGGGGATATCGTATTTACGATCAGGTAGAGTGGAGCGTAAACTGGCGTGGGGTCTAGGGGCATTACGGTCAGATTAGCATTCAAGGGCCCGCCTTATACTGGCCCCTAATAGGGAACTCAGGGGTTTTAAACATTTAATTACGGTCAGATGAGCATATTTTGATACCTCATATTTATTTTTACAGATCACTATTCATTCTTTCTATCTTTCTTTCTATTTCTCTTTAACATACCTTTTCAAAAAAGTGGGAGGGGGGCTCGAGTCTCCGGTTCCCCGCCGTTTCGCGGGCTCTGACACTTAGGCTTCTAAATATCTATATTTTTTGCCTGAATGTAAATTTAGGAATTTGTCATTTTCCAACATACGCATAAAAAAGTATATTTACAAAAACGTGAGAAAAAATCCCGGAAAATCATGTCATTTCAGCAACTTTGTAAATCGCTGGTATCGAATTTACACTCGGATTTCATTTCCTAGCAACCCGTTAATATGAAATATGAGATAAAATTTGGTATAATCAATTAATTGATGAATTTTTCACTCATCTATTTTTTTTCCAATAAAGTTAATTTCTCATATTTTCATTTGGTCAGCACATTAACATATTTATGGTAATTTATGCAAATAAGTGGAAAATTTTCATAACTTGCCCATGAATAATATTCATTTTGATAATTGATCATTAGTTTTCTAAACAAATCATTGAATATTAATAATATAAAGCGCCCTCTTTGAACTATTATTTACGTGCAATGTATAGCCGCATGGTATAAACTGTATACGTTTTCTTGCATTGTAGAGGAGAGTTTGTTCTTTCATTTGATATGTGCTTTATTAGGCCTTTACAAAAATAAAATGTTTGGCTTTTGGGGTCTAGGTCCTGTTTCATTTGGAATTTCCCACATGCATTGTAAAATACTGTGCAATGTACACTCAGTACAGGTTTCCACAGTCACACACATAAGCAGCATGGAGGGACTTAAGGCCAAGCAAAAGCCAAAGGGCAATTGG
Source organism: Mesocentrotus franciscanus (assembly GCA_037976565.1). Taxonomy (NCBI): domain Eukaryota; kingdom Metazoa; phylum Echinodermata; class Echinoidea; order Camarodonta; family Strongylocentrotidae; genus Mesocentrotus; species Mesocentrotus franciscanus. Next base: position 10,984,364 of record CP137679.1, read on the forward strand.
CAACAAATTAGAGCAGGACTTTCTCCTCGATCTAATTTCGCAGAAGGTGGAACTAGTCTAGATGTCATAATATCAAAACAGACAGATCACACCGCAAAAGAAAAACGGGAGGTGGCTTGGATTGACACTTCCGGCCTGTTCGATGCTCGCTTTGGTGACAAATTGAACCTAACTCCAAAAACAGGAGCTATGGAAAAGGTTGCGGATCATTGCAAAAAAGGAGGTTGCAAAAAAATGAGGAGGACTGGCGGTGCAGTACGTGGACCACCACCCCAGAACAGTCGGTAGGTACCGGTAGCAACTAACATCCATAATCATTCGAGACCTAGACCTATATTCTATGTCCCATGGATTTCAGTCAGGTTAGGAATCCTTTTGACGACGACGCCAACCTCGACAACAAGGGTCCTGTCAGTGTCCTGCATTTTATTGCAGGGCAAACCACTCCCAACAAGTAAGAATTAAAGACAATTCTTAATCTTACAGTGGGTGGTATTCTCCTAAGTTAAGCCGGGACGCGTCTTATTTTTTCGTACCACGGCGAGCCCAGATTCCTATTATATCATGAATATTCATTACGCAGGGTCGGGGAAAGTCTCGATTCTCTTGAATATTCATATATGATCGAGGCAGAACTATACTAGCGTGTAGCATGCGCAGCATCGAATATCGTGTGTAACACGTTGGATTAATGGTAGGCCTATAAAACGACATAGAAAAGCAATGTCATGGTCATTTAGATAATACAGTCATAAATGCTGTGTTTAATTACTAGTAAATGCCAAAATGTCAGTATAAGATGTATAGCATATATTTCAAGCAAGAGTCTTGATAGGTAATTTATGAGTAGGCCTACTTTTCTGAGGTCAAGTTGAATCTAGTTCTTTTCATGAAGGGAAAATAATCAGTTCTGTTTGCTTTTTAAATATTACAAGCAGCTAGGTTGAATTTTGGTATTGAATATGTGATACATTATTATAAACATGAGTTAAGTTCAATTGGCATAGGTGAATTTGATACCCTGCTTGTATAGACTAGTGACTTAGTTTTGTCCCTTTGGTTACCAAGTATTGAACAATTAAGTGTGTTTATTTGATGCTTAGGATCGAAAGAAAGCAGTTATTTTAATCCGGTTGAAATTGGTGAGAACAAGTATAGCACTGTGTGTCACAAATAAATCCTTATTCGTTTAAGGCGAAAGAGTATCTTTACGAGGATGAAGTACGTAGCTATAGAGTTTGATTTCATAAGTCATTTATTATGACAGGTACATAGTATGTGAAACGACACATCATGCAGGCACTAAAGTAATTATTCAGTGGTAATTATGCAGTTAAGTGAGCATAGATCATAGAAATAATTTAAGTGCAATAGGCCTACACAGGTATTTATTTTTGCTAAATGTCTGTATGTAGGCCTATTCTTGTTATTTATTTTATACAGATTGAATTGTCACTAACACCTCTAAAGAATAAAACGTCAAATCCAGTTTTATCAAATTCAAATGAATTATGCTATATATCTTGTCTGCTGACATTTTTTTTTTTTTTTTTTGGGGCATTTATTAATAATTAAACACAGCATTTATGACTGTATTATCTAAATGACCATGACATTGCTTTTCTAATGTCGTTTTATACCATTAATCCAACGTGTTACACACGATATTCGATGCTGCGCATGCTACGTATGTAGGATAGTTCCCGCCTCAATCATACATGAATATTCAAGAGAATCGAGACTTTCCCCGACCCTGCGTAATGAATATTCATGAAATAATAGGAATCTGGGCTCGCCGTGGTACGAAAAAATAAGACGCAGCCGGGACTAAGTCCAGACTAAACAAGAATTTTAGTTCACACTTCTATGGAATGCTAGGTTTCATCTTCCTCCTTCAATATTCATGATAAAGATAATCTACCAAAGACTTTATTGAAATTCAGTTCATACTCATATTATCTTTTCCTTCCCATTTCATTGCAAAATTTATTTTTGGGACACTTTTCATTGCAGGATTAAAATAATCTGTACAGGGAAAATGAGTTGGCAACAGGCACTCCATAAAAGTGTGAACTAGTTAAGCCTAGCTAGCCAAGCTTAACTTAGTTCGCGCGCGCTATCGGAATACCACCCAGTATCTTATACTCTACTAGGCCTATACTCTAGATCTAGGCCTAGATCTAGACTAGTTCTAGGTCTAGAGGGTCTAGGCTAGATCTAGAGTAGCGCGCCCGGTATTCGGTCACTTAAAGGGGAAATCGCTCATATTTTGAATTCGTACCTCCTTTATTTGGCAATCTACCCATCGAAAGAAAAGAAAATTAGTCCTCTAAGCCAAGGCTCTAAGAGTAAGACTAAGTCTAACAGGATTTTAAAGTCACTTAGACCCTAAATATTATAGAATGATGCTAAGGCTAAGCCTAAGGAAAATATTTCCGAGAGAAGAAGGAGCAATTTTCTGCCTAGTATCATGTCATCATATCTAAGAAATAAAATAAAATGATTTTGGTATTCAACACAGTCCGAAAAAAGGATCTCTAGTCTAATCCCTTAAAACATCTTTCTAATGGCAAATGCATCTTCATTAATTGGATCGAACATCACTAACGCCGTCACAAAAAATGTTGAATTGTCCCACGTATTTACATTTGTGTTAAGAGGTACACATCTACCCAAGATAATAAACCGCTATAAAGTTGTAACAATCAGACAATCTATTAAGCCTATTTATTGCTAAATTCGTTATAAAAAATAATGAAAACCAAAATAACTTAACAATGAAGTAGAAATATCATCTGTATTCGTATAGATCTAGACTAGAGGTCTAGTACTGCCCGTCTAGATCTATTTCCATTTGATCTCTGATACATGGCCGTAGCCAGAGTTTGATGTTGGGGGCACATACATGTAATTGATCGACGTCCTGGGGAGGGGTCTAAGAGGAGGGGTGTCTGATCTTGATATTTGGGGGCATGTGTCCCCGTGCCCCCCGTGCTCCCCCCACGGGGCTACGATATATCGCCAAGTAGAGCCAGTTACTGGTTAATAATTGCTCACCTTCAAATTCAGATAATGTAGGCGACAAATATAATACATGTGCATATATTTATATGTACACGCGCGCATAACAAGTTTTATTTCCTACCAAGAAAATCAATAACACTTAAAAAATAGAAGAAACGAATCGGTCTCGTGTGTACAAGACAGATTTAAATTTTAATAGTATTTATATAATCATCTTAAAACCCAATGATCTTCGCTACTTTTTCATTGTTTTCCTACTTCTCTTCCATCCTTTTCGACATTGTTTTTTTTCCCCCTTAAATTCTTCGATGTTATTACATGGCCTTTTCTTATAATGTGCGAGGATTTTGTCAATCAATGAATTATAAGAAATACTAAACAGTTGTAAATGTAATGGTAAACTGCATGAATATTTAAGGGGATGACGGAAATATCACGATGGCAGATATATATATATATATATATATATATAAGCCCCTTGTTTTATTTCATCCGATGGACTGGATTACAAAGTGACCTCCCCAAGAAAGAAAGAAAAAAGAAGGAGGACACTGCAGCTTACCGATGACAATTATAAATTCTATGGTAAAATGAATCTACACGATGATACTGAAGATAAATAATAGTAATAAACATAATTAGATTGTAATAATATTTATAACTTTTATTCATTTTCTTCTTTCTTAAATTTTTCTTTTGTGATTTAATAATAAGTATTTCAGGTATTTGTGGGTTTTACCTCTAAAAATGTTAATGCTATTTCTCTTACACCATGTCATAGATAGAATCATGAATGACATTAATATACAATACACATTTATGCAAACACCTACAGACAGACAGACAGACACACACACACACACAAACATAAACAGCAAACACTTATTTCATTTTATTTCTGGATCATGCTCAGTATTTGAATGGTACTTGGTAGTTTTGTATGTAGATATTAATGAAATATTATTGTTTAACCTTCATAGACCTCCCACGACCCTTCCAACTACCCCCGATCCTGAGGAATTTGAGGATAAACTTGAAGAACAGTCACACGGAACAACAAGGTGATTGTCACACAGATCCGATGCTTTATGTCAAATGAACATGCTTCTTTTATCTTTGAATCTTATGTAATTTTCTACCAGGGCAAGAATATAAAATATTTGGGACATTCAAGAATATAATCCATTTTGTTGTTGAATGGATTTAAAATTTTGATATGATTAGTAAACAAGAATTGTAGATATACTCTTTAAGGCAAATTGAATGATTCACTGCAGCTCAATTAAAAGAAATAAATGGCAAAATAAACAAGAATAGGGTTAACAAAATTCAGAGTTTTATTAAATACAAGTGGATCCTATGTGAATTCCATCTGATAAATATTTCTTGGTCAATATACTATAGGCAATAACCACTGCACAAATAAATTCTTCTGGCATGCAAATTACTCAATTTTTGATTCACTGGAAATAAATGTTTTTAATAATATATATGTTTCTCTCATGTTGATAATGAATTAATACAGACCACAAACATTTGTTTCAGTGAACTGGATGAGAATCCTACAAGTTCAGGATGCCAGAGCGTGGTCTCCAAGACACAATCATTGACCAGGTATGTTAAACAGTAAAAAAAACCTTAATTTAATACAATTAAGAATTTGTTTGCACCCTTTGTAAATTTCATCTAACAAATACACTTAGTATAAACAGTAACCAATCGGATTGTACAGATTAATTCAACTGTCAAGTTGACATTGCAAATTTCAATTAAGCGAAAAATTATTCTGTAAAATGGAAGTTCTAATTGTAAAGTTTTAATGATGCAGTGGAGTGTGAGTATAATATATACATGTACATTGGAGTACAGTGAAACATCATTATAACAAGCACATTTTGTCTATTGAATTTACTTTGTTACATCAGATATCTTGTTGTATTAGAGGTTAAAAAATATAAAATACATAGCACCGGGACCTGTCAAGAGTTCAATTACCTCACTATATAACAGAGCACATTGTAAAGAGGTACCACTGTATATAAATTTTGGTCAGGGATTAATAAAACATCTCAAACATTTATTTCAGTTGACTGACATTTGATGAGACTCCTACAAGCTCTCGACGGCACAGCACTGGCCCCAAGACTAAACCGTCAATTCGGTAAGTTATATGATTACAAACCCTAATGAAATATAATTATTATGTACGCATCCTTTGTAAATTCCATACCACAAAAACACAAACTGTCGTTGATTATCATGGGCCTTGATTTAAACCGCAGTTTGAGTCTAAACCATGTTTTATACAACCCAAATGATTATACTATACTCTTTGTACAGATTAATTCACCTGGAAAGCCATGTATATACATTTTGATGTACTGGACATAAGTCATTCATTGAAAATGACTTTGGATGAGATCCCTGGAAGCTCATGAAGCTCTAGGCACAGGCTCCAAGACGCAACCATCAACTCAGTATGAACTAACATATGATATGGGCCAAATCTAAAGACTAACCTTTTCAATGAAGCTCGTACATCTATACTTTTTTTAAATAAATATTTTACCATTTCATTGGGCACATGTAATATTTCTCATAAAAACTATTTTTTGAATTCTTCTCTCATGAATAGGCCCCCTTCTCTTGCACCTGCTGACTTAGAAACAACAGACGTGTCTACAAGGTACATTCCTATTTATTCAGATTACAATATTTGTACAAAATCATAAAGATAGTGAATTCCCTTACTAAGAGGAAAAGGTTTTTTTAGGCAATTTGATGGTTCTCCTTTAACCCGGCAAGCTTTCAACAGGGTGCTAGATAGGAGTATTTCGTTCTTAGGTTTACCAGCTCACTATTACACGGCCCATTCCTTCCGAATAGGAGCTGCTACGTCCGCTGCCATGGCAGGGTTTTCAGACTCCACATTCAGAAAATGGGGAGATGGATATCTGGGGCATACCAGGGTTATATCAGGCTACCGTCAGGTGAAGTTTGAGAGACCTCGGTTGGTTATAATTTAGGATCGTCGTTATTTTCTTTTAATTTTTGTTATGTTTTAATTATACTGCTATGTTGATCAGACCAAACCCAGTTCATAATGTATTAGTAACTAAGTTTTTGATTTCACTGAATTGGGGTGAAAGAAACAAACACCCCCTATCATTTTTGCTTAATAGCACATGTATGCCTATATATTAGTCACTCGTCTTAATGTTCGGGTAGTCTATGGAGGAGGTGCTTTAAATAATTACATAAATCGTAAAACACATTTTGTTTTTGGTAATGCTATAATGTTATGTAGAACATGTTACCGTCTGCGGGTTCCCCTTTTCTCCATTAATTTGAATCTACAGATTCTACAAATTTATGGAGCCAGCTAAGGGATTCTACATCCAAACCAGGCACCATCTGGGTCTTCATTTCTTGGGGATTCCATTGTGCATGCGGCCGCCTTGCTGTGAGAGAAAAGGGCGACGCAAACCTCAACCTGCCACTTCGGCTAATTTGGAAAGGTAAACAGGGGCTCCGTCTAGCCTCTATCAGAAGCTGCTCGAAAGCTTTAAACAATAAACACTCTGTAAGCAAGTCGACTCCTGTTGGTATTCATGTCGGCACTAATGACGTGGGAGTGATTCCTAAGAAACAGATACTGCTTTATAGCGAACTGCCTTCAGTACGTCACAGCAGCTGTAGGTCATGTAAAGGTCATCTGGTCCGATGTCTTCCCTCGGGTCAAGTATGGTAATTACCCACCGGACAGACAGAACATACCCGACAGAAACCACAGGGCTGGTAACAAGTATGCGCGGTCATAATTCGCCGAATTGGAGGACTCGTTGCATCAGGCCCACAAATAACTGTCAACAAATCGGAGCTTTACCTCCGACAAGTGTACTTCATTTCGAACATTTACAAGGTGCCTTCTTGGGAATTCGGACGTTCAATTCCTTCCTTACTGGTCTTCGTTTAACCCCCTTAGCTAATAATAATAATGATTAAGTATTATTTCGCTTATCTAGCGTATAACGTCGCTTTATCAGGAGTCTAAGCGCTCTACATTGAAGTGACTCAGTAACTTTGTTGAAGGTTGATAAAAATAAACTGCGTAAATTTCGTAGAAATGTTACATATTATATTCATTCTACCGAACTAACCCTTTAGCATGCAAAACATGTTGAAACAAATGTCAGCCAAATTATGTTCAGATCTGTATTGATCTAAATGATTATACGAATTGTTGTCTGTTGCGATTCATAATAATTTCGCAAATATGCAAAGGATGAGCATTTTCTACCATCTGACAGCGGTGTGGCGGCGATCCATGTCTGAGCAGCCACGTCTCGTGTGGCAGAAAATTATTGAAATTTTGACCGCCAAACCGCGGAATTATCTTTGATTTGCACATGTCGAATATACCAGTTTGCAAGAGAACAGTCTTCGAGCCAATGATGGGAAATGCTAAGGCAATTATTATTGTTTACACCCCGATAACACTTTGTTTGTAGGCTGAGGATGACCAATAAGGCCTTTAGTTATCCTCAGTTTTAGGCAAGAAAGTGTTTATTTGAACGCTACGTGTCTCAGGCCAGAGAACTGCGTTGATTAGTTTTTATTTAAATACGCTACGTGTCTCAGGCCAGAGAACTGCGTCGATTAGTTTTTATTTAAATACGCTACGTGTCTTAGGCCAGAGAACTGCGTCGATTAGTTTTTATTTAAATACGCTACGTGTCTCAGGCCAGAGAACTGCGTTGAACGCTATGTGTCTCAGGCCAGAGAACTGCGTTGATTGGTTTCCATGACGTTATCATGATGAATTGCAAATCCCGGCCGGGTCCCTACTCCCTAGGCTAATTTAGACTGTTTACTCTCTGTTTAAGGATGGTACGTTACCGTTTGTATTTTTTTGATAATGTTGTTCATTGTGAAGTTAACAGACTATTTTCATTCGAATTATTGGTTATACCACAGGTCTAATGACGATTGGAAGTTTCTATATTACAAGTAATAAATACCATGGCCAATTGCAAAACAAGTTGTCAATGTCCTTATTCTTTGTCCCAGTAGATAGAACAATAATTGATTTTAACCAGCGCAGAGGAGTTAAAATAGTTTATTGACAGCTACCAGGGACAAAGTTTTATTTATGGGTGGGAGCCAGGGAGGAGGCTATTAAGGTAAATTGATGATGTAATAAACCTGGGACAGCGAAGAAACCAGTCGCCGTAATGTAAACATGCGGTCAGCCCTCAACTTTCCTCCCTTTCCTCTCCCCAAAGCGGAATCATCTTGGACAATAATACCTCATTCAGTCCATGGTATTTCGAAGTCGTCACACTCAACAAATTTTCCCCACCATCCATCCCCGTACTCCGCCAAGGGGGTCAGTGACTTTTCATGTTCATAATTATTATTGCAGAGCAATAGCGAGAATTTGATGACAATCCACTCTCTCAAGGGCTACGCCTGGTCGCGTTCATAACACGGGCCTTGCGGGGCTTTTCCCAATCTTATTTTCCAGGACTCGAACTTTTCATTCGGTCAGATAATACTTTTGGTTATATTTATCGATTGGCCTTTTGGCCCAAAGAGTCTGGTTTTCGAGAGGTTGGTTTTCACCCGCATTTGAGTGTAGTGGAAAATGTCATCAAATTCTTGCCTTATTGTTCTTTCATAAAGAATTTTAAGATGTGCATTACGTTAATCAATTCTTTGTGTTGTTACGTACGAAGATGGTAAAATCGCACCAAATTGGGTGCTTCTGTGTCAATGCTTTATCAAAGTATTAAATCGTGTCCGTAAGGCAGAAAATTATTGAAATTTTGACCGCCAAACCGCGGAATTATCTTTGATTTGCACATGTCGAATATACCAGTTTGCAAGAGAACAGTCTTCGAGCCAATGATGGGAAATGCTAAGGCAATTATTATTGTTTACACCCCGATAACACTTTGTTTGTAGGCTGAGGATGACCAATAAGGCCTTTAGTTATCCTCAGTTTTAGGCAAGAAAGTGTTTATTTGAACGCTACGTGTCTCAGGCCAGAGAACTGCGTTGATTAGTTTTTATTTAAATACGCTACGTGTCTCAGGCCAGAGAACTGCGTCGATTAGTTTTTATTTAAATACGCTACGTGTCTTAGGCCAGAGAACTGCGTCGATTAGTTTTTATTTAAATACGCTACGTGTCTCAGGCCAGAGAACTGCGTTGAACGCTATGTGTCTCAGGCCAGAGAACTGCGTTGATTGGTTTCCATGACGTTATCATGATGAATTGCAAATCCCGGCCGGGTCCCTACTCCCTAGGCTAATTGAGACTGTTTACTCTCTGTTTAATGATGGTACGTTACCGTTTGTATTTTTTTTGATAATGTTGTTCATTGTGAAGTTAACAGACTATTTTCATTCGAATTATTGGTTATACCACAGGTCTAATGACGATTGGAAGTTTCTATATTACAAGTAATAAATACCATGGCCAATTGCAAAACAAGTTGTCAATGTCCTTATTCTTTGTCCCAGTAGATAGAACAATAATCATTATTCCTATTCAATGAAACCTTCGTTAATTTTTACCATCATTAATTCACAAAATAATTTATTTGCATCTGTTTACATGCAAATGACATGTTGACATGTAGTACGTTTTACGAAATCTACAATACTTTAAAAATTACTCGTGCATGGAACCTCCAATAAAAATGACTTATGAGCTTATTTTTGGTGGCATTGCAGTGACAGTAATGAAAGAGTTGTAATCTATGAAATGTTATGTAGGAAAATGTTATTTGGTTTCAAACATTATTTCTTTCTCCCAACCAACTGTCAATAGGGTCTCCCCAAAGCGGCCAGCAACGTCTACCTCGCAAGAGGTTGTTACCGGGTTGGCTCGAGAAGAGCACAAGTACAGGATGGAGGTGATGAAGAGAGAGCATGACAAGAGAATGAGGATCTTAGACATTCAGGAAGAGACTGCCCTGCAAGAGCTGGAAAACACTCGTTCTAAAATACCAGAGCAGTAGAGGAGTGTTCAGATCAAGTGTAAATACTGCATAACCAGACTCGACATTGTAACTAACTTTGTTGCACGCTTTTTTATTCATTTTTTACATTTTCGATAACAATAATAACATTTAATGAATCCATTATATATAGTGATTATCTTTATTATTGTTTCTATATTATCTTAATGTCGTAAAAATGAAATACCATCAGGTCACTTTTAGACAATACCGAATTCTTTAAATAGATTTACATGTCTATGAACATAAAACAGAAATTCAGGACTAGTATTAACCAGATCAAAAACTCGTATAAATACCCGTTGTGTTTTTTCTGTGTTATTGTTCCACATTCCACATAACAAGATTGTCTCATACGTAAGATTTAACAAGAAAATGCATAATAAAACAAGGATAGACATGTAACATAGAGAAATAATAATATGGTCATTCCGTCAGAAAATTATTTTTTTATTTACAAACTTGATGCATTGTTGACATGAAGTTTAACGGTTGTGAAAGTACCCGATATTGGTTTATTTGTTATTGATATCATTAATTTCTAAATTTTTATTAAAATATCTATAACATTTTTTTTTTTACAAATTGAAAATTATCTAAAATTGTCATTCCGTAACGGTTAGAATTGACTTTCGACCTAAATATCGCCTTTGTCACAGTTTGAATCTAGAGCTCGCGGGAGCGGGAGCGGCCTAGAAAAAGCTGCCATACTTTTATATACACATGTAAGGGTGTACACCTACCCATTCATCCTGCCCCTTCCTACCTTGATTAACCGTTCAGTCTGTTTATTTGTTTGCTTGTTTATTTGTCTGTTTGGGCGGGGGAGGAGGGAGTGGGGGTTGTCATAGATAGTAGTAATATAGTAGTAGTTTTTATTATTATAAGTAGTAGTAGTAGAAGTAGTAGTAGTAGTATTAGAAGTAGAAATGGAAGTAGTAGAAGTAGAAGTATTATTATTAGTAGTAGTAGTAGTAATAGTAGTAGTAGGAGTAGTAATAGTAGTAGTAGTAGGAGTAGTAGAAGAAGTAGTAGTAGACGAAAATCTTTCAGACACCAACTGCCAGTACACACCAAGGATCTTCATTTTGATCTCTTATCACTTTTTATCAAGGTATAAAGATAATATATGGGGCCGTTTAACAGTGCCATTCCTTGTCGTTGTCCTTCTGAGAAAGCAACCAAAATGTAGTCTGCTGTCCTTTGCCCTGGTCAAAGAAACAAAATCACATTTAATTTTCACAAGATAATATCCTGTAAATGAATCTGAAAGAATATAGCTATATTAAACTATTATCCTAACACTGTTCAACATCAAATAGATAAAAGACTGAGTCTTGCTGCCTTTATACAAAATGTTATTTAAAACATAATGCCTGCTCATTTTTTTTAAAGGATCTATTTTTCGTTTGACTCCACCTTTAATCCGTTCTAATCATTTTCATGTAATCATATTAAAATGTCTATTTCATGGAAGATAATAACATGTCTTTGATTCAAATCAATCGCAAGTCCTTAAATCAATCGCAAGTTTGCAGTCCCCTATCTCTTATGTATATAGCTGCGATTAATATCAATCGTAAATAAGTTGCGATTAATCACAACTGTTTATAAGAGGGGCCCCAGATATCGACCCTTGAAAGGGAATATTCCTTGATGAAATGGATGAATAAAGGGAAGAATGCACATAATAACTCAATAAATAAGAACACACCTTCATTTCCACGAATCCTCGAAGCTCGAGCTCGAATAATTGAAACTTGTCTAAAATCGTCTTACACGTCAGACTTGTATGAATCTTGAGTGCTGGAAGAAAAACATATAAATCCCATTATCGTAAAATGTATGATCCACGGTATTATGTGATTCTAGAATTTTTGCTTTTAATAGCCAACTCACAAACTGGTACGGACAATTGGTAATGCAAACATAAATGAGACAGTGCTGGCAGAATCATAAAATGTATCCTAAAGAGAGCCTCCTATCTGCACCCAGCAAACATTGGCAAATTTTCGGGGAATTTCGCCTCCTTCATACATTTAAAATGTACATGTTGGAGTTCATTTTGATTAAAAGGAAGAAATAAATGTTTTAAAAGATGTCCTACCCTCTCCTGTAGATTCCATTCGAGATGTGGTGTTGACAGTGTCTCCGAACAGACAGTACCTTGGCATCTTGACACCTATTACACCAGCTACACAAGGACCTGAAATCAAAGTATGATTGAGACATTATAAACCTTGTTTACACCTTTGCGGACAGTGGTCGATCTAGGAACCTATGATTCCATTCGAGATGCGGCGTTGACGGTGTCTCCGAACAGACAGTACCTTGGCATCTTGACACCTATTACACCAGCTACACAAGGACCTGAAATCAAAGTATGATTGAGACATTATAAACCTTGTTTACACCTTTGCGGACAGTGGTCGATCTAGGAATCTATGATTCCATTCGAGATGCGACGTTGACGCTGTCTCCGAACAGACAGTACCTTGGCATCTTGACACCTATCACAGCGGCTACACAAGGACCTGAAATCAAAGTATGATTGAGACATTATAAACCTTGTTTATACCTTGGCGGACAGTGGTGGATCTAGGAATCTATGATTCCATTCGAGACGCATTGTAAACGATGTCTGCTCCGAACAGATATTACCTCTGCATCTTAACACCTATCATACCTTTACATACATTAAACTATTAACCCTGTTTACTCAACTTTGGACAAGGGGCGAATCCAGTATTATGTCATCAGAGAAGGGGAGGGGCATAAGTATATATCCAAGATATTTGCCTCCCACGATTAGCTTACATAGGCCATCCTGTACTTGTGCTCTTCTCGAGCCAACCCGGTAACAACCTCTTGCGAGGTAGACGTTGCTGGCCGCTTTGGGGAGACCCTATTGGCAGCTTACATAATCCACTATTTGTTGCAGATTTTACTTTAATCCTATTTCACAGCTTACAGTGCCCCAACGATTAGGTATTCATGACAACATTCATTCGGAATCACGACTATACAATGTTTACTTTATGTTTGATTATTACTTATTCATTTAAATTTTGATGTTTGCTGTTGCAATTTCCTTAAAAATGGAATCGAACTCGATTGTACAGTGTAGGGTTAGCTTTACATGAGTCACTGAAAATCACGTTCTGTGAGGAGTGACATTAATTCACAAATTTTTGGTCCTGGGGAAACCAACTCCGATTTCCTACCAGTCTTTTTTTCTTCCATATCTTATAAATTAGAAGCACTGTATCCATATTGAAAAATATGTTGACATAAACCAAAGGCGGGCCCAAGGGGAACAAAACATTGTGGCTCCGCTCTTTTGAGAGAGATAACAAAAACTGAGAAATGCTTGGGAAGGCTAAACAGTGTTTTCTTCCGGGGGATCCTGTTGCTCACTTTATTGTGTGCCTCGGAAAAAAAAATATATTCCCGGAAAATTAAAATAATTCTGCTCCTAGTTTCAATTTAAATAACACAATTTTTCCATTGCTAAATGGACAATAAAGACATGGAACCCTAATCTGCTCTGTAAAATGTCGCTTGCTTAAGATCTGTGTTCAGTTGTAAGTCTCCGAAGTTCAATTTCTTATAATACAGAATTATGAATTTCTCGTAAAGTCTGTCGGACTAGTGTGAATTTGCAAATCCGGACCGAAATACTATAAGATAACACTAAACAACATACCTTGTATACGTCGAAATTAGCAATGATGCTGTCGAAACACGTGTACAAGTCGTTTAAGAGAGCAACAACCTACACAGGGGGAAACAATGAGGAAATAAAAATGAACAAATTGATGAGCGGCCATCTTGGTAATTGTATTGATTGTGAAAAACATCAATCAATTTGCACAAAGATTAAGAACACTTCGTATCTAACACGAAGTTTAAGCTTGTATCAACCTTGTATTTAGTAGGCAATTTAGTAGGCAAGCTTTCGCCCACTCCTGTAGACTTTCTCAAGCCAAGTAATTATTCACACATTTTCTTTGTATCTGTTCAAAATAAATTTTGACAAGGCTAAGTTGACTTTATCATCAGCCTGTTGATGATAAATCACCCTTTTAAAAACTGTTTTTATTAAATATCTTACAATACCTGACATTTGTAACGCATAACTCATGTACGGCGTAGCTTATGGCACCCCCTATAATTATAACAATAAAAACTCACCTCTAGGGGTGTACTCTGAGAGGACAAGGCGGTGAAACCAACGATATCGCTGAAGAAAATGGTAACATTCTCGTAAGACTCGGGGTCGACAGACTTTCCTTGCTTCAACTGTTCTGCTACAGATCTAAGGTAGATAGCAAAACATTTTTCGTAAAATGCAAATTAAAAATGAAGCGTCTTGTTTTTTTTTTTTTTTTCTAAATTCATGCCTTTACGAACATAACAATGTCTGCAAAATGTGTAAGTAGAGTATTATCTGGCATTTCTGGGAAGTATTTTGAAGATGACAGGTAACAGGAAAACGTCATGTACGTGGAAAGGATTTTTTTTTAAATGACAGGTAGTCCCGAGGTACCTTGAACAAAGGGCAAGTACATTGTCAAGGATCTGGAAACCTCATAATGATGGCAAGTACCCGGGAAGTACCTTTTAATTTGAAAGTAGCACATTATTAGTATGGAAAGTGCCTTATAAAGTTGGCAGATAACTTGGAAAGACCTTGTGAAGATGGAACATACTTGTAAGTGAAGAGCATTATGTGGAAAGAACCTGGTATTAGTGGCAGGTCCCTTGGGAGTATAAAGATGGCAAATATCCGGAAACTACCTTAATAAATTAATATAAAGGTCTTCCGTACATCATAAGAACCTTGTGAAAGTGTAATATAGTCTTGGATGTACCTCCTATAAGTGGTAGGTACGTGGAAAGTCCTTGATAAAGATGGCTGGTACCTGGCATGTAGGCTATAAAGATATTAAAAACCCGAGAAGCACCTTTTTAAAGTTGGAACGTACCTGGGAAGCACCTCATACAGCAGTGCCTCCGATCGTTTCTTCTCTTCCAGGAAGGCTGCTGTCCTTTCTTCGACCAAGGCTTCCAGGTTGGTTGCGTACTGCTCCATACGATTCAGAAGGTTGTCCAAAATATTGCCACCGCTCGATGTTCGTCTAGAGAAAAAAAATATCACGATCTCAACTACTCTCGAAAAATCAACTTAAGGTCAATTTCAATACTCTATTGTATACCCCATAGAAATCATGTTCGGATTACATAACATGTCAAATATTCGCAGATTTCTAAAGGTGACGTACAAGGCCATTTAAATTGCCTTAAGTTGATTTTGCGAAAGTACTTGCGATCGTGTTAAATGCAATGTCAACAGTGATCAATGAAAAATTCCAGCACATTAGCGAAACAAGATAAACAAAACGATGATGAACTTGTCACATAAGATTTTTTCCTAGATGTTTTGGAAGATTACAATATCATTGAAGAACGCATATTTCGAAAGAACAGGGAAGAGGGAGTATATATCATCCGAACACACCCGTGGTTCCTGCTCACTCCAAAGGTGCTTCAAGTCATGACTAGCCAGGAACATTTACATGCCTAATAACACGTAATCATGAACAGTGGCGTAATGTGGGTCCAACCACTTAGGGGCCCTGGTTTCATGGGGAGGGGCCACCGAACTTACAAGGTGGATGTCAGAGAACAAGGCCATAAAGTACGGGAGTGTGTGGGAGGAGGTCGTATATTCTGATCATTGTTGCCTCCCCCTTCTCTATTTTTCTTTCTTTTTGTTTCTTTGTTCTAGTTTTGTTCTTTTTTTGGGAGGGGGATTGGGGACGTACTCCTTGTATTTACGCCACTGGGTTTGAACCATGGCGTGATCACACAACTGCATTACTTGTTGTTCTTCTTGAGCGCAGTCTGCAAGGCGCTGGTCGTCGGTCGGTCACCTGGGTTCTCGGCCCAACATCGTTTCATTAGGTCCTTGATCACGGGGTTCCATGCAGCTTCTGGTACGGCCGGACGAAACGGTGGTTGACTACTGGTCGACTTCAGTTTCTCAAGGATTCCTGTGGATGATGGTATCGAAAACAATGACGATGAACTATAGAAATGAATGGCAATCCTGTTTCTTCATGACATCCGTGTAACTGATCAGAATGGGATTTCAAGTGAAAGCACATCATTCGATTATCCCCTCTCCCTTGTTAATAGTGAATTCTTTCTTGTGCTCCCGCCCCCTTGAATCTCCCGACTTTTTTTTCTCGATCTTGTGATAATTTAACTTAAATTGTACGCAACAGAAAATGAAGGGAAAAGATTTGTGTAATGCCAAAGTGGACTTATCACTTGCACCCCCTGCAATTGAGATGAAGAAGTGATTAATTTACCATCTGTATCCATAACTTTTCTTTCCTCATCGAATGGACCGCATCGTGTTCCGATCTCGAGCATGATGATACCCAGTGCGTACAAGTCTCCCTCTTTTGACGCTGAACTGAAAGGGTCGCGAAGTCTCTCTGGGGCTCGCCACAAGAGCTCTGAAACCAAGAAAAGAATATGAAATGAGTTTTCAAAGTTATTTGCGGCAATGTATATCCTTTCATTAACCATAATGTTGATGCAACTCCCTGTGAGTTGGGAAAGCATTTTATTCCGTACTGTTTGACTGATTTTACACAAACTCAGCAATTACCGTAGAACTGTAATTTATCCGGCATATTCAAAGAGTTAAGCTATATGCCGTCTGGGGGGTGTTTCACAAAGACTAAGATCGACTTTAAGTTGGACTTAAGTATAACAGGCCGTTCATGCCATTGTTTGCTATCATTATTTACTGGCATTCGTCTCTCAAGGGATGTACAAATCATGGTAAAATCTACAAAACATTTTTGATAATTCATTATTGAAGGAAAAAATATCTAAAGATTATAATTTAGAGACCAATTGGGATAGCAACCAATGGCATGAACGGCCTGTTATACTTAAGTCCAACTTAAAGTCGATCTTAGTCTTTGTGAAACACCCCCCAGGTCTGGTTTCTATTAACTACTAATTGCATTATACAAATGATAATGATAACTTTTAACCTGTTTTACTACTAAATTCTCATATACCCCATTTGTTTAATACAGGAACCACTCATTTCCATTGTGCAATGGGTTAAAATAGCATCATTTTGGCTTCTTATAATTGCATGCAAACAGAGGTAAGAATTTCAGCAAAATGTTCTTAACATCAGTATTTGACATTTAGGCCATTATCAATACCAAAAACATCTGAACAAAAATTAAGGAATTTAATCAGTATATATTCTTCTTACTGTAATTGTTAACCTCATATTTGTTGGAGTTTCGGAAAGACGGTATGCCGAAATCGGTGATCTTCAGGACGAACCGGCCATCGACCACACAGTTAGATGACGCCAATCGACCATGGACTCCGATGACGCTATCGTGGATGTAGTTGAGACCCTAAACAGGAACGATCAGACAAAAATGGTCTAAGATAACCTAAATATTGATGCCTGCAGCATTGGATTCATGAAGAACGCAGAACACACCAAACCGTATTACATCTCTCAACATCCCATGCATCCCACCTGTTCTTCCATGGACTCCATGGAAGAACAGAGCTATTAGGTTAATGGCTCTGAAATGGACTATCCACCCGTTTTATCATTCTATCATTGTTATATAAGTCTTTGATTTTGTTATATTGTGTTATTGTTTTTTTATGATGATTTTCGGAAATAAAACAAACAAAACCCCATCTACATCCAATCACATTATTATATCGCTGCTACAACACAGTAATTCCACAGATCTTATCAGTGCAATTCACACCTCATCTTAAAGGGAGATGATGGTCAGTTTATATGAGAAGTAGGTCATAATTTACTGACACCAGTCTTTGTGGAAATACCATTAATGGGTGAACAAGTCTCCCACGCAGCAAACTCGTAGTCCCTTCAAGAAATACCCTTTGGTATCTCGGAGAGTCTTCGGGTGAGGAAATTTTAAGATAAAGACTTTTCCATATGGGCGATTGGTGTAAAATGCAGAGCATTACATAATGCCTGTTGCTCATAAAACTAAAGGCTAATCCTGGTGATTGACAATAACTGCTATTGGGTTATCACCCAAATGGTGTCGAATTTCCCATGAGAGTCCACTACCATGCGTCTTTGACTGGGGTCAGTTTCTCGAAACCGTCATATTTTATGGACATCTCCTTCAACGGGTGTTAACTTAATAACATAAGTTATAATGGGATGTCCATGAACCTAGAAAAGTGACAGCTTCTAGTCTTCGCAAAACACGGCATCACATTACACCGCACAACGCCTCACAACACGAGTCTTCAGCACACTTTGTCACATCACATCACACCAACCACACCACTTCGCATTACATTGTACTGCACAACACCTCACCAAACCAAGCACCATTGGTCCATAGCACATGATGTAGCCCTCGCCACACTGCACCATTTCACATAATAGTACGGGTAGTCCTCACCACACTGATTCACACCACACCTACCTTACATAGTACACAAGTATATGAAACATTACACCTTTCACACCACAATACATCTGTCCTCGCCTCACTACATCACATCAGACCTCACTGGTTCACACAAAACTGCATCACGACACACCGTGTCACCACACCAAACCCCTCCTAACATTACACCCACTTCATATCGGTGGCAAATACACCTGACCACAGTGTATCACATCGGTCTGCACCAGGCTGCACCAAACGACACAATGGTCCACTCTGTTATACTTTGCCTCACAACATTCCACCACGCCAGTTTAATTCCACCACACCACACCACATCACAGCATACACCTCAATACACTAAACCACACTCCATCACGCCCACAACCCAACACTGCACCACACCGCATCACACTACATTATATTACACCTCACCACACCACACCACACCACACTACACCACAACCCATCCTATCATACGACTCAACATCGCATCTAACTTCTATACCAATTCACATTATATTACACCTCCCAACAACACGTACCAGCTAACACCGCACTGTACCACACAGCACCACACTGGTCTGCACCACACTGTGTCACACGACACGACACCACCGTACTAAATCCAAACGAATCAAACGTCATTTCCTTCATTCCATACTACACAACACTGCACTAGTTAAAAAAATAATATTCCATCATACGACATCACATACTAGTCCGCACCATGTAGCACATCATACCACACTTGTCTCTACCACACTGTGCCACTATACACTACACCACACTTCAACAAATGAAATCAAATGATTTTACTCACCCTTACTGCATCCATAAGTAGAGATTGTCTAAACATCCAGTCAAGCTTCAGATGGTCATTCTCCAAGATATCCTCAAAAACAAAGAAAAGTCAGAAAAAAATCTATTGCGCCACCTTTATGCTAAGAAAATGGGATAGTATTTACATTTCTTTGGGGAATCAAAAATGCATACAGTTTGGACAGAGGTAAAAATTAAAAATAAAAGAAAAAAAGATAGACTGATAGATGGATAGATATCTCGCATAAAGTTATGTTCAGTTTTTGTTCGCACTTTCGCTATCTATCATAATTTCATGATATCGAAATTTCAGGACAACCATAAAGGAAACAAAAAATAACTTAGCCTAGTTGATATGCTAACATAAAATTTAACAGAAGTGGAGAGGCAGAGGATCTAGAGTACCTTC
Organism: Mesocentrotus franciscanus; assembly: GCA_037976565.1. Lineage (NCBI taxonomy): Eukaryota > Metazoa > Echinodermata > Echinoidea > Camarodonta > Strongylocentrotidae > Mesocentrotus > Mesocentrotus franciscanus. Next base: position 11,004,141 of record CP137679.1, read on the forward strand.
TGCAGAATCCCATGAAAGCAAATCTCAGTCAAGGATTAAATTTGTTCATTATTATTATAATTTCATCCCCTTTACATGAATAAGAGGTAAATGGAGTGCGGCCGGGCAGGCAAATTTTCTGATTTTAAGAGACTCCCACAGGGCAGTACTTAGTCATGACCAAATAGACCATTTTCGTAATGTAACCAAACATAATTCGTACGTCTTTGTGAAGTGCCTCGATACGAATTATTTCATTTATCTGTTACGAATAATAATTGTATTGAATAATCAGAATGTGAACTGTATACGGTAGTTGTTGCCAGGACAAACATTATGGCTGGCCCTACCTAACTAAACGTAATATTTGCATTTGTTTCACAAAGACGTATGCATTAAATTTGGATGCATTACAAAAAAGGCTTATCAAATTATCGCTATTCTTTCGTTTTCTTAAAGAGAAAGATTGATCGAGTTCTGGTAAAGGTGGTAAAAAGGTTGTGAACTTTCTGATTAGTTTTATGTGAGTTAAAACAAAAGTCCCCTAAAAAGTATGCTATTCAAATACCCTCATATTCAAAATAGGACAAGAAATACCTGAAGCGTTTGAACCAAACAGTTATGCCACAAGTGTGTGTAGTCCCATACACCAATTTCTGGTGTGCAGTTTATGAGGTTTTAAGCAAGACCAAGTCAACTTCCTATGATGATTCCGAAACCTCAGAGTATTTGCCAATTCATGTGTTAACTTCATGTAATTAACTATCCAAATTACTTTCAAAACACCTATAGCCCTACAAATTTTCTTTTTCCACAATTTTACTGCATCACCAGAACTCAACTTTATCTTTAATTTCGAATAAGAGATAAATTGACTAGAAGACGGGAAGGCATAATCTACTTACTTGAAGACTCCCGCGAGGACAGTACTCGGTCAGAATAGCTTGGTTTGGCGGATCTACGCATGCGCCAACGAAGCGGACAACATTCGTGTGCTCCAGATTTCTCATCTGTAATGTCGTAGGAAAATGGGGAAAAAGTTTGTGAGTGGCGGGAGTAAATAAATAATAATGATAATAATGGTGGCTTCTTATAAGCGCACATGTCTGTCACGTCGTGACGCTCCTGGCGCTGCCCCGATTATTACCCTGGCTTAATTTAGCAAGGCGGCCATTAGGGCGCTCTAGCATTTCAAGGAATTGATTCCTGTCAGGTACCCATTTACAACACCTGGGTTGAGTGTGGAAAATGTAGATCAATGTCTTGCCAAAGGACATTAGTGCCGCGGCGGGACTCGAACCGCGGACCTTGTGATCGACAGTCTGGCGACGTATCCACTCGACCACGAGGAAGAGAGAGAAAAAGAGAGAGAAGGGGAGAGGAGGAAGTGGGAAAGAAGTGAAGTAAGTGTGGGCGAGCGTGCCCGTTTGCGTACGTGCGTGCGTGTGTGTGTGTGTGTGTGTGAGAGAGAGACAGGCAGAAATTTGGGAGCGAGATCGTGGATATACCATGTATTGGGAGGGAGAAAGTGAAAGGAAGGAAAGAGAGAGAGAGAGAGAGTATGAAAGTAGAGAGATAGGCAAATATAGAAAATGAAATCAGAGATAAACAGAAATAATGAATGGACGTTATGATTGGACGGATACAGATAGAGAGACGGACACAGAGAGAAATAGGGGGCAGCAGAAGAGAGGGAGAGAGGGGTAAAGAGAGAGAGAGAGGGAGAGAAGAGAAAGAGAGAGAAAGAGGGGGGGGGGGCAGAGAGATGGACAGACAGAAATAGGAATGAAAGAGCGACCGACAGATAAAAACAAAAAATGAAAGGAGTGACAGTGAGTGCGACAAAAATTGAGAATGAATGGAGGAAGAAAGAGAGAGAGGGGAGGAAGAGAGAAAGAAAATTACGTTTAAAAATGGAGAAAAGGAAGATAATGACTTGTGTAGCAGAGAATAAAACGGTTTTACTTACATTTCTGAGTTCCATGAGTACTCTTCTGTTTAAGTCAATTTTGCTTTGGCTTATTCTCTTCACCATAACCATGCGACTCTGAAAAATTGACAGAAATTATTTTAATTATAGAGTTAGGCAAGGGTATTGAACATGAATCTGTCCAAACGCAATCACATTATTGCAGTGATCAATTTATGATTATTATCATCCATCGTCAACAGTCAGTTTAATTCCTATTCAATTTGCGATTATGCGTTTATTGCGAAAAGTCGTCGGAGTTTCATTTTGACGAATTACATTTTTAAATTATATGCATACACAAAATGTGGTCAACATATTTCGATTGGTTAACAGAAAGGAAAAAAGGTGTCAGAAAAAAAAACATTAAAACGATTTAGAAGTTGTGAAATTAGCTAAATGATTGATAAAGCAACAGTGATAAAGCAAATGAACACATTCGATCGCAACTCGTGCAATAATTGGTTATTCAACTTTTATAATACGTATCAAACAATGATAAAGAAATAAAGAAATAATGCATATCATTAATTCGGACAATAACAGGTTGAATGTATAATTGGTTTGCAAGATAAAACGAAGATGCTGATAGAAAGATGGATATTTGTCATCTTTTGATGTGCTAAATGTACCAATTTACAATTGTCGTGAGCAAAACATACCCGATTAAGCACTTCATGTAACCGGAAAGGAATTCATTAATGTAAACTATAATACTAAATGACTGACAAGTTTCACGTATCTATATCATCATCCCATGGCAAAGAATATGTATATCATTGCCCTGATTAAATTAAATTTGTTAATAATATCATCTCCGAACAAATAATAACTATACCATGTTTACAAAAGTAAATCAGATAATGAGCATTTATGTAATGCATTAACATGTATGCAAGCTTTTTTCTCACGTGCCTTGCAGCGAACTATTCCGTTTCCCATTTACATGTATATCATTATTTATTATTCTATATATCAACATAATTAATATTGCGACTTACTTTGTACCTGCCAACAGTAGCAAATATTTGGACGCCATCTTGGATCTCCGCATTCATAGATCTCTATTGAGAATTAGATTACATTCAAGTGAACAATTACGATGAGTGTTATAAACCTGTGAAAACAATAAGTTCATTTAAGGTAAAACTTTTTTTTCTAAAGATTTGAAATCATGCTAAATCCTAGAATTTACGTACCCATATATGAATATTAATGTGGCATAACATTTACCCCTAAAAAATAAAATCACAATAAACGTACTTCTTGCTGTAAGAATTGCAATGGAATATTTCATTACAGATTTGAATAGATACGCATATTGTATTAATGAAAGTGGAAGTAGATGGAGAGGGGTGATGAATGTTTAGTAAAACTGAATTTAGATTATCGACAGAAAAACAAAAAGAAACAAATTAAGATATAAAGAAGAATGGTAAAAAATATACATCAATATAGACTATTACGCTAAATGAATAACAGACGTAATAATAATAGGCATTTCTATAGCGCCGTCTATTTAGAAATTCTATTCCGAGGCGCATTTATTATTAGCTTTAGCCTAGCTGCCATTACAGCGCTCCAGCATTTCAAGGAAGTAGTTCCTGTCAGGTACCCATTTACATCACCTGGGTACGTGTAAATAGATCGATAGACAACGCAAACATAGTGAAGAAGAAGAGAGAACTCATGCTTCAAATCCAACCTTTTTTTTAGTAGGTCACGAATTTTCGACATATATTACGTATTTATCAAGTGATTAGATCGATGGATGATAGACAGGCAGATACAGAGATATGTGTAGAAGGATAGTTAAAGATGGATAGATAGATAGAAGGGCAGATAAATGGACAGAGAGATAGACAGACAGATATATAGATAGGATTGTACAGAAAGTGTTTGTAAAAACACTTAGCGTGCCATTTTAAAAGTCAAACACAGCCGTTAATACAAAACAGAAAGAGAAAGGCAAACAAAAATGAGAGGAAAGCTCAAGCGAGGCTTTTATAGAGCAGGAGATGTAATATATGTGTGGGGAAGGGGGAGAACAAAAATCGCATTTCTTTACCCTTGAAGACAGTGCCCTGGAACCAGATGTTGCCGTGGCGACCGATTTACCAATCTCCTCAAAGATGAGCTCCTCCCACGCGACCTTCCAAGACATGCTCATGAGCTCTGCATCAAGGCGATGTTTTCTGAACGAGAATCAAAATATGATAACCACGTATGTTGCCTTGTGAGGAGATTATTGGTCCCGATTTTTGCTTCTATGTGAAAATAATGGAAGCAAGGAAAGCTCTAAAAATGATCCTTTCCGCAGAGTATCTGCAGTTTTTAGAATTTCTAATTTAGCGTAGTCTTAAATCCACATTGACTATTAAAACTAAATGTACACAGGTGGATCCAGGGGATAAAACGAAGAGGAAAAGGGAGAAGCGTTGTACAAAATATTTGTTCATGTTTGGAAAAAAATACTCCCTCCTAACGCCTCCAAACACACACACACACACACACACCCGAACATACCCACGCACGCACACACACACACACACGCACGCGCTCCCACACAAACTCACACATAATATTTATACATTCCAAATCTTGAGTTTAAAAAAAAGGTAACAACAGATAAAACCTAGAATACATCATGATTCTATTTACCACTTTACCAATACTTGAAAAATATTTCTAGAATTTTTACTAGCATTACGTGACGTTCCTTTGGTGACACTCTTTTTAGTACGTGTACCTGTAAATCACGAAGAGAATGCCCGCAGCCGCCAGGACCGCCACCACAGCTACGATGCCAACGAGACCAAGAATAGGGAGCTCATCTGTGTTCAATTCAATCCAGAGAAACTTTTATTTTCTTCATTCTTCTTTTTCTTATCTTCATGATTATCATCAATACGACGTGTATATACATAATGACATAAATAATTGAAGAGCATTTCAGCAGTTGCTGATGGGACTGAGGATTTTTTGCATTAATTTTCTACATGTGCCTCGCTTAAATTCATTTATAATAAATTAAAATGAAAAAATGGGGCGGCTTGAAGATTTTTTTTTTTTTTTTTTTTTTTTTTTGGGGGTTAAACTCCAAAGTCCCCCTCTAGAACCACTACTTCTCTTACAGTACATTATTCTTCCTCAAAATGAGATTCAAAGTGCTACTTGATATTTTAAGTTAAATTGAAAATGTAAATAAGCATAACATTTACTAAATTTAAAAAAGAAACAGACTTAAAGAGGTCTGTTTAAAAGTTGTAGGCAAAACTTTGTAACCTAATACGCAGATCAGATAGCCGATCTTATGTACTGGGAGTGACATATAAATATGTTTTTGTTAAACATTGAGAAACCTCTCCAGATAATCTTTTAAGTATTCATGACATATGGTCTTACTGGGGGCTTGAATTAAAAATTACAGAGTATTTAGATATTTATGTCCAATTTGCCATGAACCAATAATGTAAAAGGTTGTCAAGGGAAACCATTTACTATTATAAATGCACGCTGTTTTTCGGCTTCGGTAGATGAAATGATGTTTGAGTAATGAACATGATAACAGCCCGGATGAAAAGACTCACTAGATTGGCATAACTCATCCTCAAAGCCACACTCTGGGGCATCTCTAGGCGGGCCGAGCCCCCCTCCAGGCCAAGCTGGCTTCACCCCTGTCATCTCAATTTCACCCGTCTCTCCGTAATAGTTCGCAAGAACCTGTTGTACAAAATGACGGACACCAATCATCAAATAACATGTTTCTCGGTATCTTCAGGGAGATGGGATAGACCCTGGTATTTTGCGAGTTCCATGACAATGTAATCTCAGCAAAAAAAAGGACAAAAAAAGAAAGTGGACACTCTTTACTTTTATATTTTTTCATATAAACCGTCACTAAAATATTTTGAAAATATAAATCAAATTAAACAAGAAAAAAATGGTCCGAAAATATCAATAAAGATCAAGTTATGAATTTTCACGCATGAATGGGCACATTCATTTAACCGTTAGAAGGTCTGATTAAGAAAGAATACCGTTTTCTTAATGTAATCAAATCTAATACACAAATCTTTACGTGACTCGTTACAAATTATTTAAGACAAACATCAAGGCTTGTCCTACCTAACAACACGTAATATATGCAGTTCGCATACGACTATTAAAATACAACTATTCGTTACAAGTGCATGAAAACATTACTAACGAGGCACTCTACTAAAGATTTGTGCCTTAAATTTGGTTAAATTACGAAAATGGCCTATTGCAAAAACATAGGAAATAGCCGTTCAGATGTTACATGTGCATCTGTAAGACATTCTTATTTAATTCAACAATGAAAACAAAGAATGAGGAACAATGAGGAGGACTGAGCTCTGGATGTCATGGTTTTGACAAGCAAGGCCAAGATTCCTCTCCTTTCCACCAAAGATCTTGTACGATCGTGGATACCTCCAATGCGCATCAACATTTGAATGGCCAGATGCCCCATTTTTGCCATTTTCTTTCAGAGACTCATTTATTGTTAAATGGCTATACACACTCATTCGCGAATGGTATGATTGTAATTGCAAATCATCTTAATAAAGATAAATGTATGTTTAATTTGATATATGAAAGAAAAGTTTATACTAAATATTCATTTGAAGTGTCCACTTTTTGTTGTTGCTAAGTGTACTTTAATAAAAACATTAGCTCAAATATTATTTCTGTAAAGAGAAATTGCACGTTTAAACAGATTAATGGCATAAAAAGGTGTTTTAGAGGTTTGTTAAAATCTACTCCTCAACGGAAAGTTATATGATTTTCAAAAATAATGAATTCCCTAATGGGAAGAGTGTATTTAAATGGAAAACTGAATTGTTCGACCAGATCTTTCTGTCGTTTTCTACTATTCTTCATGTTGTCTACATTTTATATTTCAAACAGCATCATACAAATATAATTATGCATAAATCCACTCCTGGAGAATTTCTCCGAAGTATCAAATACAATCAATTTTCCGTGTTCGGACTGAAAAAAACACTTTTTTCTGTAAATTCACTGTTTGATTTTAAAAGGAATTACATCCAGTATCATTTATTCATATTTTATTGGATTTAATTCCCCTTTTCCCTTCATTTTTAAAATCAAACTCTTCAAATAGGCAACGCCAAATTTTACCTTAAATGTTCCTTCTTCAGTATTGGTCATATCCCAAAGTGAGTAGTCTCCGCTGCGGTCACCGTTTGCGTTGACCGTTACTGTACCAGACATACCTGCCCAGTGTTTGTGTAAATGATGAAAACACGCTGTTACCAAATATTTAAATTTAAAAAAGATTTTTTTTTTTTTTTGTATAGATATGGTGCGGTAAATCACCGTAAAGTGGCCGCCAAGGATTTTTTTTCTTCACGTGGAATTGAATGGCAACTGCGCGTAACAAAGGTCTTGCGCGTATTCGCTGAGATGTGTATTATCATACAGAAAATGTGAAGCATATTCTACTTTCATCATAATAAAAACAAAGACGCTGCGTTCTTTTCATGTAATTATGTTTTCATTGGAATCCCCCCCCCAAAAAAAAAAAAACAGAAACACAAGGATAACAATTATATATGTATATAATACAATGCTTAAAGTCCAGTTACATGTAACATCATGAATAGGGTCTCTCCATTATTATGTCTATCTAAAATGAAACACATTTTTTGTGACTGTGCGAAGGTAAACCTCTTTGGAACAACCTCACTGATGCCATAGATAAATGTATAAGGCAATCCACTGTTTATTCAGACTTTAATTATGTATTTGGAGTTGACATAGGCAGTTGCCAAGACACATGTCTCAATGATGAATAAAACCTTATCAAATCAAATCAAATCAAATCACCTTGGAATGATCTACCCCACATCTTCCTGGTGATTGCATAACCATCAGAGATATTCCCTTCTTCAGCTAGTGTTTCATTCACCGCCAAGCTATACAGGATCACAGCATCATGAAAGGCAACCGCCCAAAAATTATTCTGCAACGATTAAGAGTGAGAAATGTTGAGGTTTAGTTTATGCGCGGTTGTAATATTTTTCATGTAGCTCCTTTGGAAACATGAAAAGTAATGGCCCCAAAATTGTTCAGCTAGAGTCTCGTCCCCCGTCAAGATATACAGGATCACATCATCATTGAAAGCACTCGCAAAGAAATTATTTCACAACGATTAAGACTGAGAAATTTTAAGTTTTAGTATTTTGCACTTTTGCAATATCTTGAAGGTGCTTCATTGGAAATAAGAACAGCATGCGCGAAATAACACAGCTAACAGTTAAATTTAAATTCAATTTCGGTTTTATTGTCAGAAAAGAAAAAGAAAAGAACATTGCAAAATTCCGTAGACTAATATAGTCATATTTACAGTAAAATACAGGAAAACATGAAATAAGGTTATAAATTGCACATTTACATATAGTAGTTCAAAAACAACTTCTATGACGGTTTCTGCAAATAATACCAATGCCAATGTACTATATCAATGGGGTCTCCCGCCCGAAACAAAAACAAAAAACGTCACATCGCAATTTTCGTTTTACCAAATACTTTATGGAAAGTGGAAGGTCGTTTCAAAGCTTTGGTGACGCGCATACAAAAGAAAAAACTAAAAAGTTAGATCATTTTTAAGAAGCAACCTCCAATACACTGCTTGTGGTTTGACTGGATTAAAATTTTGCCTTGGTTTTCAACACTTTATGATTAGCCGAATATTTGAACGTCCATTCAAAAGTGTGATGTACATTAGCTTTTGAAATGTAACATTCGGCTTTGTGTCCCGTCAGTCAATTTTCAGAATGCTTTTTTCTCCGGATTTCAGGCAATATGAAGGCCCTGCTAATCTTTTCACTTTGAAAACATGCACTTTCGTATAAAGGGTATAATTGAACGAGAGTTCTTTTGATACTAACACACAATAACGGAAATGTCTCCGCCATTTTTTCCCTGTTTTCTTGTTGCAAGCTGAAGGTTGAAGTTAACCGATACAGGACAAGGTAAAGCTCTTAGGTACTTCAGTAGCTACATGTTTACAGGAAACGATCAAAGCCTGTTTATTTGCAATAATGCGAAGGACACTCATATCAAGGCCAAAGTGCGTAGGCGACAGGATAAGCCCCTACAATTTATACATACATCCGGATCAGGTCTTGTCCAGTTGTAGTCCCGGATCTCTCGATGTTGAAGCTCCCTTTGGAATGCTCTGTATTCATCAGTTTGCGGTTTGTTGAGACGAAAATGAGTAGGGATTCGTATGCCTTCTTCGCGTCATCATCCCGACCGTCGTTCTAAAGACAAAAATAGTTTGCTGTAATGATTAAAATAATGATAATGAAAACATAATTATCGTTCTGAACAGGTCATTACACATCAAAGATGTGTGGAAGTCGAGTGTTTGAACATTTGACTGGAAATGCAAGGGTCGTGGGTTCGACCCCCGACACGGCACTAATATCCTTTGGCAAGGCATAAATCTACATTTTGCCACTCCATATCCAGGAGAGAAATGGGGACCTGGTAGGATGACGAAAGCCTTCGTGATAGTAGGGCACATTCTGGGTTTTAGGACTGGTGTGATCACCACACCATTGTATAGCACGACATTGGAACCAGCAATCTTGACATTTTGGCCAGTATGACGTCACATTTCGGTATTCTATTAAAGCTGCCTAAGAGTGGTTTTCTGAAAGTCTTTGCGATTGTGCCCTTTGTTTAATCTTCGTCGTCTTACTTGTTTCTCCAAATTTCCAACTTCTCCATCTCCAAACGCCAGAGTGTTGCTAAACGGATCAATGCTGACGAAGGCATATTCGCCGCCAACGAGCCCCATGTCGAAAGCGTGTAGCATGGCCTCACGAACCAGTTCACCCTGGGCCGATATGATGATGACTGCAGTCGAAGAAGAAAAAGGGCATAAATTAAGCTCACTGTAAAACCCAGAGAGTTGTATAGGGAAACATGATCACCTCATCACAATTGTGAAAAGAAAACAGCAACAATGGTTTTTGGCATGGAACTAGATAGAAAAATAGCATGGCAAACACGCTCTTGCAATGAGGAACTGATGGAAGAAGAAAGAGGGGCATAGCATCTAGGACATGGACTGATAACATCAAGCAGTGGACAGGCATGTATATGTGAGCAGCTAACTAGAACAGCCGAAGACAGGAAGTTATGGAAAACCTGTGCCTCAAGGTCCATTTCATTGTCGCCCCAATGGCCTCCAAGCTATGGGACATAGATATATAGATTGAAAGTAAAACCCAGATGGCCCGTATTCAAAGATCACGTTTAACAAAGGCAATCTTAGACCACAGTTTAACAGGCCTACATTAGTTGTTACTAGGTAGGACAAACATTAGGCTTGCCCTACCTAACAACACGTAATATATGCAATTTGCATTCTGACTATTGAAATACGATTATTCGTAACATGTGAATTAAATAATTCGTATCGAGGCACTTAAGTATGAATTGGTTACATTATGGATATGGCCTGTTACAATGGAAGATTACTATGCTGGATAACACTATGTTATCACATGTCAACGAATAGTTCGGCAACATTACTATTTCCATCCAATGGCAAACGCCGAGGAAGAGTGGCGAGCAAAGTAAATACAACTTTGGAAAGATTGTTCCCCTCTATTGAAAAAAGGGACCAAAATGGGGAGACTGAGAATTTCCGGAACCATCTCTTTCCGTAGGATTGTCTGTTAAATGAGGATTTCATCGTTCTTCGAAAAATATTGTTGAATTTTACTCCTAATCCGCGGTTCTTTCATTTTCCTCTCTCATTTCACTCTCCTCATATCACCAAGGACAGGATTTTGTTGTCAACGAAATCTATTCATCAACTTCATTTCTTACTCATCAAGAAATGTCCTGTCAATCAAATACTGATTCAGTCTGCTGTGTTCATTCGTGTGCAGGGCTATTTAGTAAACATCTATTGTTTTGCAACGGGATAGCAGAAATAATTATTAGTGGTTGTCTGCCATTCTAAAGAAACGTGAGTGGTCGTTATCAATCTGATGGATACGACTCTATAAATCCACTTTTCTATTCATCACTTCTCCGACCGTGAAATATATTCCAGTGGGATGGTTTGCAAAAAAGTGATCAAAATCCTTCTACATGCGAAAGCGCTTTATCAATCTCATATTATATTCAGCAGAAATTGTTATGTATAATTTATGACGATTTAGCCTTCGCTGCCATTTATCTGTGCATGAAAAATCTTCTTTTTTAAAAGAGGTTATGAATAAATTATTCGGATCATCCTTCCAAATACCATTCACTCACAGTCACTTTATCGATCAATGACAATGCCTCTAATTCACGAGCAATTTTATATTTATTTTCTCCTCCCTACAATAATCTCTTTTCATAGCAACCGCCACAACAGGCCATTTTGTTTCAGTTTCATAACTGATTTATCAACTAGCAGCCCTGTGCGATATTTTCTCTCTCTTTCTTTTGTACAAAATCCCCATTATCAGCTATAACTTAATGGATTCTACATCTATTTCACGTCGTACTTTCCATCAAGTATAGGCATGATTTAAACAAAACCTGTCATAATCATGATATAGGCCTACACCAATAGTGTCTCTTTCATTAATAGAGAGAGCAAGCAAGGTTACTAACCAACTGCTTATTTTTTTTAATTACTAGCTTTATCGAATTGTGTTGCCTGCCAATCCAACCTTGATCACCTTTATTATTTTCTGCTAGTTAAGGTATCCTTGAAAAATGTTCAAAATGAATTATTGCGAAAATTATTATGAATTATTGACATATAATTTGATACCCACGGAATGTATTAAAAATTGATATGGGCCTATAGATATAGCATGGCTATAGAGTCTGCCAGTCTAATCTAAATTATTATGAAACTAAATTGAAGGGTCCCAAGGTACCCTCGCTGTAGATTAAGTAATGATTTAAAAATAAGCTTGAGTTCTGGTAATGATAGAAAATAAATTCTCACAGAATCCAACATTCTTACACTGAATGTTCAATATTGCAAATAAATTACATGTGCCAAACGGTGTTGGTAGAAAATGTATAGGTGCTGAGCAATGAGCATAGAAAGATATGGAAATAAAGTTAAAGTGCCTGTTCAAAGAAAATCACAAATATGGCAAATAACGTATAACTAGAAACTGGTAAGCTAACAGATGGCCATCGTACAAGTTTTAGGTCAACTACATATCGGGTGATTTATAAAAATACAAATAAAACCACCTCGATAGCATTTGGGATATGCGAGAGATTCGCCAGAAAAATAACGATGTTTTAGTGCCGTCACAATATGAACCAATCCTGCCCAAGCAGACGACATCCCATAAAGAATGAACATAATTGCAATGCAATTATTTCTCAAATTATAATGAGTTTAGTGTATATAAATGTGATGGAATTTTACACCATTCAAAAAGGGATATAAAACCGATTCTGATAACTAAATTCTTTTGTTTGTAAATACACAGGATAGGGTTTAAAAAGAAACCACACTTTCAAATTTAAAAACCCCCAGAACGAGAGCATGCACCGAATTTGTTCCCTCTTGAAACGCCAAACATACCGCGGTGTATGCAGCTGAAAATACAATAGCGTCTTATTTTGTTTACAAGCGACGGATTCCTTTATTGTTGTATCCTTGCACTTTTCATCAAATTAATAGCATGCGCGGGGTTTAGAGTGAGGCAATAGATTAAACATTTAGCCTGAGGGTATAGTGAAGTAAGTGAAATAACTGAAGAGAAGATCATAAAACAGGCATTGAAAATGTGTGAGATGTCATGGGACATCGTCTGCTTGTGCAAATCATGTTCAACATGTGACGTCACACATCTCAGCAGCGATCGGAGAGCTTTTCAGGTGCTATGCCGGGGCTGTATTTAAGCGTTTTGTAATTGATGATAATCATTACTTCGAATGTTTCCTAGCATTGAATTTTGATAACCTTGTCCAATCAAAGTTTCACCTTTGCAATAATGACAATAAAGTTAGCTTTTAAAATCAATGAACCTTCTCTTTAAGTAGGGCCGACACCATGTGCTTATCACAGGTCACTATGTGCAAATGAGGGTTGGGGTTTTATCAAAGATGATTTCCAGCGAATTGTTGTGAATTTGTTTTTATTTTACTGGTTCAAACAATCAATCTACTGCAGGATAAACAATCCAGAAGGAATTATAGCCATGTTCTCTGCACATATGATTCCCATACCAGAGCTCAAGATTAGCTTTAACATCGCATCCGTCTCACAACTTTTAACTTTATTTTGAAGTATGATTGAAACATATTGAATTAATCATGTGTAAACTATTACTCTATCAGTCTCATGATACCAAGGAGGTATTATGGTACAGTGGTTCATTCACTTGTCTTTCAGTCCAATGGTTGAGGGTTCAAATCCCAGCCTAGCTCTGTCTTTTGGCAAGACATATATACTGGCACGACTAGGTAGCGCATAGGGTGCTCATAGTTCACGAAGTGTTCACGAACGTTGCCAAACAAAATTGTCGTGCCAAAATTTTGAACATTTTGAAAATTCTGTCACGCATTTCATGCACGGCCCGCATCCGCCTGCATCCTCCCGCACGCTACCACGAATACTTCCCGCATTGGCACGCAAGAGTATGTGTCTATGCGCCAACTATGCGCAAACCAAAATGCGGGCAAGTGTCAACGGGGCATTACTTTTCTCTTTCAATTCTTATTCTCATGTTCCATTCGATGGGGGCACCTGTCCCCCCCCGTGTCCCTCGTACCTACACCACTCCATGTCGCTATTTATTTTGACCTTAAGCACCTGTAAGCGTATAGAAGCATGAAGGCAAATAATGATACCCCTGCAAGTAGGACCTAATGAAGCCAATGTTGACGATGAAATTGATCAGTATATCACAGGTAACAGATAACAGGTGTCAGGAGTGGGATTCCTGCACTACGGCGGGTCGTTTCTCTACAAGATGGCACAGAGATGGAAATATGATATTCCAGCCCCAAAATGCGTAATGAAACGCACAATGAAAATATAAAAGCGGAATGCTCTTTAATATCTTGAAGATGATAAAGGGGGATCATTGCTTATCTGAATCTTCTCACATAAGAAATAAAAACACAACAAATTTTACCTAGAAAAGGTAGGACATTTTATTATAGCTGTGTAATGTATGGTAACAGTTATAGTTATTGGCAGATCGCACGGGGCTTTAACCCCTAATTATATTTTTCCTGGCGATTAACGAAGCGTATTCAGAAAATAATTAAAAAATGGTGGAATCATTCTAGAACAAGGGATGCTTGAAGTATCTACCCAACCCTCCGTGCTGTAAAGCCCATTGAAAGTTCTCTTGATTTTTCTTTCTTGGCCTAGCAAATGGGGTGGGGAATAGAGCACTCCGGCTTCCCCCTAAGCTGGTTACGCCATCGAAAAGTGCCATGATTATTGTCACCGGCCATGTTAACATGCCAGCGAAATTATGTGCCGTTATCGTATGCATATATTTAATGTAACCGGTAACAGGAAATGCAGTAGGTCTATGCAGGCATAACAATGCATCTGTGTTGTTCTCACGAAGGGAAACCAAGTGTGGAAGATCATATATAAGTTTACATAAGGAAAATTCATAATCATCAACGCTTGGGAATTTATTGACATATAATTCGATACCCACGGAATGTATTAAAACGTTTGATTTCGTAAAACAAGCAATTAAAGGCCTTTTATTCTACCCATCGATTAGCACACTCACGTATCGATAATTACAAATGTATGCATTCTTCAGGTCACACAACAGTCGACTGATAACACAAAAAATAAAAATGCCCATGCCCATCTCAGTGAGAGAGAGAGAGAGAGAGAGAGAGGGGGGGGGATCAGATGAAGAGATAAAGGGGTGGGATTGGGAGAGGGGTGAGGGGAGAGAGACATACCGACGAGAGATACAGAATGAGAGCCAGAATTACAATTAGAGAGATAGAAAGACAAAGACTGGGAGACGGGCAGGGACAAATTAAGAGAGTGTGAGAGAGTGAAAGTAATAATAATAATAATAATAACAATAATATTAATGGTAATGGTGATAATAATAATGATGATAATAATAATAAAAATAATGATAAGAGACGCACATTGTGAATAGAGAGAGAGTGGAATGGAGAGAAACATATAGAATAGACAAACAAGGAATGTAGAAAGAGAATGAGAGAGAGACGCAATTCATAGCTTCTTGATTTATTAGTTTTCGTTGTACTGCATCTGAAAACAAATGACAGAATTCAACTATATAATATAGAAAATCAAAAATATGATTATCAAAAACTTACTTCTTGACACAACTGCGGCAGCGTCCACTGCATCTTTTATCGACCCATAATCTCTGAGATCAAATTTGTGCATGGTGACGTTTTCTTGGGTCTCCATCAACTCTATCATGGCGATTGCAATGAGGTTAGAGAGGCCCGGATACTGCCAGACCAACGCGAATTGACGCCATTTGTATACTTCGAAAAACGCCAATACGGCTTTCGCGAGAACTCCAGTTTTGAAAGACGTGCGAGTGAGGGTTCGATATCGGTTCTTGTCGTCGAGGACGACCGATGTCGAAACGCCCGTCACGACGGGGAGGTTCCAGTACGCGGCGAGGTCGGCAATGCCCTCCGTTTCCCAGCTGCACGGCGAACCGAGGATGCCGTCTAGCGGGTAGCGACGGTAGAGCTCAGCGGCGATCGCTGGAGCCTCCATGACCGGCCGTCCGCAATCCGGACCGGTCTCGCGAAAGACATAGGACATCGAGAAGTTGAGGTAGAGACCTCGCGCCGCCCCGTCGTTCACCTTCTCGAAGGCGATGTCGATGGCGGGACGCAAATAGATTTCATTAAGAATGTATGGAGGGCCAGTGAGAAGAAGAGCTAGTAGAATCGCAGTCATTGTTGAACGGCGAAATTAAAACAAGGAAATATGTCTTTAAAATGATTTTATTATCAGATGCACTGCACACTATAACTGCAGACAATAAAATCAAGAAATATCAAAATGGATCAGTATAACTATATTCTCATATCTCACTTGTTTTGCTATGCGCGCGCACGTTTCAACATCACGAAGGCAGGTGTCGTGTGCGTAACGCATTAGTCACACCAAAGTGTTATGACCGGTGTAGCACGTTTCGTTGTTATGTACATTAGTTCAGTCAGATCGATAAGTTCAGTAGATGATGTAGAAACAACCAAGTTATTTTGAAAAAAGTCGCGCGCCGTCGACGTTGCCGAACGCAATAAACATGATAAATGCCTTTTCATACCGGGTTTGACCTTGCGTTTGACAAACCTTCGATTATATTCAACAAATCCGTCTTCTTTTAAGTTAGAGGTGAATTTTGTGTGATTAAGTTCTTTGCTGTATAACAATCATCACAGGATGTTACCGTAAAAGTATCCGTAACCATGGTAACTGGAGATGCGATGGCTCAGTGGTAGAGCAGTGGTCTCGTAGCCTGGAGGTCCCGGGGTTCGACCAAGTCAGTCAGTGTGCTCGTGCCCTTGGTAAGGCATTAGTGCTTATTACCAAGTCCCTCGGAGAGGACTTAAAGCCGTCGGTTCCCTGGTTGTTTACTTACAAGCATACGCTTGCTTTCTTAGCAGTTAGGTAAAACAATCAGCCATCATCAATTTCATTAAAACAAATCTTTTTATTCCTGGGTTGTATAATCAGGGGCAACTTCCTATTTATTTGAAAGATGAAATGATCTCTTTACCTACTTTATATTCAATTTCAATTGGTAAACAGTTAATTTACATATATGACTTACCAAATCGTACAGGCCTATCAATATGCAGTTTGCGCAGGCATAAGGTAAGTGTATTCTTAGCAAAAGAAAATCAAATTCATGACATATCATGTATAAGAAACAAAGAACTGCTCACAGTGCCATCACAGATTCACATGATTATGCGATGCATGTATATAAACAATAATCTTTTCGGGTTTTAAGAGTTTTTATTTTATTTATTTATATTCATTCATACACGGTGAAAAGCCCAAACAGTGACAAGACTGGATTCCATTCAATGACAATGGCATATTTAATACCTGTAGATAATACATGAGAAAATGAAAAGTAATGGCATAAAAATAATACTTACATAATCAAAAAACAATATAAAGAACAATGAAAGGTCAAATGTTGCTGAACACCAATAAAGCACAAAAACATTAATACTCAAAAGGTCGAAAAAGTTGAATGTTTGATGAGACAAGTTCGCTCAGTCGATAAAGCGTCTGCCCATCGAACCAAAGATCGTGGGTTCGAATCCGACCCAGGCGGATGATTGAAGCATGCGTTTCATTGACACAGGCTAGGTTACAGTGGAAAACAGTCCGTCCCTCGGATAGGACGTTAAATGGAAGCTCCTTGTAGAGGAGAGTCACTGCAAAACTCCACTGCACCGGAAACACCGGTGTAGTGATCCATCTGCACATCCTCAATCAGTTTTACGGGAGGAGAAACTTCACAGAGAGGGTCACAGTGATTAAGATCGTCCCCCTTCCCCCAGGCACAGGTGATGCCAAATACCCCCTTTTTAAGCAGATGTTTCTGCACTTATTGAAAAATCAAATACACATTCAAACAACAATAATATTATATATTATAATTGATTTATATAGAATGTGGCAACTGAAATACAAAAAAAAATACATAGATATAATCGAAAACTTGAAGGTATGGAGGTAAATCAAAGAATCAAGATAAATGCAGAGGCCAACTATCATATGCATGAAAGCTTGAGTCGATAGCAGCCGGGAAGGGGGGGGGGGCACATGACGCTGTTATAGGACTGTGTAGGAAAATGGAGTGTTACGTATAACGATTTCTTTTCAGAGAATATCTAAATGAAAAGATGGAAGAAAGAAAAGAAAGACAGAACAAAACAAAAACTGCAAGTGTGCATGTGAGTGTGTGATGGTGAAGTAAGCGTTGATTCGTTTTATTCCTAAACTGGTTTGCAACTTATTAATGATTATAATGTTCAAAAGTTCAAAAGTTTGTATTTATTATCATTTACCGGATACCTCTCTCGTTCGCATGAGTATTTCTCTCCATGGCATGGACAAAACAGACAAAAACAAACAAACAAACATTCAGATCGACTGACTAACTGTACAGGTGACCTCATTTACATTCTGGGTTTGTATGTTTTTGTTATTCAAAAAAATGTTTCATACAAAGTAATTTCAGATATCTCCCAGACGACCTATTTAATTATTGTGTCAATAGAACGTGCATTTTCCTTTAACGGGGGCATAATTGATATTCGTATGCCACACAAACAGGCGAAGAGAAAAACTTGAAATTGGAAAGCTCTGGAAATTTCCAGACGTATGCTTAAATCGTCCATTATCACCTTGGAGTGTTTTTTAAATCAAATCTAATGCTGCATCGATTGCCATTTCGATCTTAAAATGTCTATACATTATGTTTTATTTTCATTAAAATTACTGATTACACTCTTGAAAAGCGAAGGCCATATTCTATATTCTTATGCGTCAGTCACACCTTTGCGTATCTGGCTTGCGTATTGCTGCGTATTTATGGCAAGCAGTTTTAACATTTATTCCTATTTCTTGATATCAAGAAATTAATTCTTTTATATCAAGAAACGATGTTCTGTTGTAAAGCAATGGTAATTCTTGATATCAAGAATTGAATTCTTGATATCAAGACTTCGACTTCTTGATATAAAGAATTCATATCTTGATATCAAGAAATAGGAATAAATGTTAAAACGGCTTGCCATAAATACGCAGCAATACGCAAGCCAAATACGCAAAGGTGTGACTGAGGCATAAACCACCGAATCAATAAATGTACTGTACACAGCCATATTCTTGACGAAGAACATTGGTACAGAACATGAACAAATAAATAGAAATGATATGTTGGAGAGAGAGAGAGAGAGGGGGAGATAGGGAGGGAAATGGATAGAAAAACAGAAAGAGAGAGAGAGAGAGAGAGAGAGGATGGGAGGGGAAAAGAATGAGACAGATAGAGAGAAAGATAAACAGACATATATATGAAATATGAGTGTGTGTGTGTGTGCGAAATGAAGATTTGTATTTGTATGGAATTATTTACATTAATTCTTTATGTAATGATTTATTTTGAATGAAATCTCTAATTAAAAAAATATGGAAACAAAAAAGTGTGTGGGTGTGTGTGTGTGCGTGTGTGGGTATGTGTGTGTGTGTGTGTGCGGGTGTTTGTGTATTATGTACATGTTCGTGCATGTGTGTGCAGTGTGTACCTAATGGGTATAGGGTTAATGATTTGCTAAGGTATATTTTTAGCAAATACAATATTGACTAAATGGTGTCAAGAAATGAAAATATATACCATGAACTACATGTACTCGAATGTCAGTCCTAGCTTGGGACAGAACTACAAAAAATGACAGGGTAAATAGACCCTTCCCCCACTCACTCAGCGTCTACACTTTCGCCCCCCTAACAAAATACCCTGGCGCCGCACCTGTATGACAGTTAGCATGAACACACAAAACAAATTAAACTGAGCAGTTCACACGTGTGTGGGCGTGTGCGAATGTGTGCTTGAGACGCCAGCATAATCGTGTTTTTTTTTTCTTTAAAAAATATAAAATAAAAAGGTCATACTAAGCAGTTTTGTTTTATCTTGTTCCCATAAAAATATTTATGTTCACTCTAGCCTATTTTCACTTAATTGAATTGTTCCATTTACAGGAAAGGAATTACATTTTATTGTGCAAAAGTTCAGGGACCGATTCAAGAGACCGGGGTAATAAAACAATTTATGGAACAAGTTACCACTGTTTTCATGTTCCCATAGAAATAAGAGCTCTCTTCTTTTGAAACGCTCGTTTCATTATGACCCATAAAGTACAAACCAAGGGGCGTGCGCCATCTAGTTCCATCTAGTGCTGAATTCGTCACTGGCATTATATTTGACTGAATTGGCCTTATATTCTGATAAATCAAATCAAGTGTAGTCGAATGATAATCTACAGCCTCAGATTGTCAGCATGAAACACAGACATACACACGCACACACACACACACACACACACACCTTTTCATGTCGTCACTTTGTAGGTAAAGAATCTGCCCTGAAACACACACTTTGTCATATGTCGTCACTTTGTAGGGAAACAATCTGTCGTTAAACACACACACACACACACACCTTTTCATGTCGTCACTTTGTAGGTAAACAATCTGCCGTGAAACACACACATTTTCATGTCATCACTTTGTAGGTAAACGAACTGCCCTGAAACACACACACACCTGTTTTTGTCGCCCATTTCTAGGTAAACAATCTGTTGTGAAACACACACACCTTTTCTTGTCGTTACTTTATGGGTAAAAAATCTACCGTGAAACACACATTTTGTCATATGTCGCCATCTTGTAGGGAAACAATCTATAATAAATAATAATAACAACGTTTCTTATAAAGCGCTTACCACCGAAGTCTCTAAGCGCTATAACAAACAGAATAGACTGATAAACAATTACATATTAAACAAAACAAAAAAGTGCAAATAAACCTACAAATCACAATACATATGAAATACACATCAATGTGAACAGAGTAAGTTAATCATTAAAAGCAATTTTGAATAAATGTGTCTTAAGAGAAGTTTTGAATTGGCTAACAGTTTGACAGTTTTTACATTTAACGGTAGTTTGTTCCAAAGTTCAGCAGAAGCTTTGGAAAAAGAGCGATGGCCATAAGAAAGAGTTGATACAGAAGTAGACATTAGGTTTAACTGAGAAGATGACCGAAGATTACGTGAGGGTTTATATTCATGGATTAGTTCTTGCAGATAAATTGGTGCCAATTCATGAATGCATTTATAAGTTAAAACCAAGATTTTGTACATAATGCGGTACGTCACCGGCAACCAATGCAATTTTCGTAGTACTGGAGTTATGTGTTCACAAGAACGTGTATGTGTTACTAGCCTGGCAGCAGAGTTTTGGATTCTCTGGAGTTTTGCTATTAACGAGTCCGGAAGGCCATAAAGAAGGCTATTGCATTGATCAAGACGGCATGTAATAAATGCATGTATAAGCGTTTCAGTAGATTTTTATCAAGAAAATTTCTAATACGACCTATCTTGTACAAGGCATATGAAGCTGAGCGACAAATATTTTTTATATATTCATCCATCCTAAGATCATTTTCAAAGATGAAACCAAGGTTACGTGCACTTTTGACAGGTTGTATGGGAACATTAGCAATTTCAACAGATGGTAATTGGTTGGACTTTCTGAATCGAGATGTTACATGAATAACCTCAGTTTTATCCTCATTTAACTTCAAATCATTAGCAGTGGACCAAGCTTTGATATCATTTATACATCTTTCAAGTTTGGTAATGACAGAATGGTCGGAATCACGTTTCAAAACAACATATACTTGGGTGTCATCTGCAAATATCATTCGGCCTAAACCATGCGCTTCAATGATATCTTCAAGTGGTGCAGTGTACAAAGTAAATGACAAAGGGCCGATGACAGATCCCTGAGGAACACCTTCAAGTGGTACATGAGGTTTGGATAAAGAGTCATTAATGACAATAGATTGAGAACGATTCATAAAATATGTTTTAAACCAATTCAAGGCAGTACCTGATACACCATATCTATTCCGTAAGCGATCAAGAAAAATATTATGACTGATAGTATCGAAAGCCGCAGAATAGTCTAAAAGTATCAAAACAGCTTCATCACCTTGGTCCACAGCTAACAACAAATCATTATATACACGTAAAAGAGCAGTTTCAACGCTATGACAAGATTTATATGCAGATTGCATTTTACTACACAGATTGTTTGATGATAGATAGCCCTGAATTTGAGAAGCACAAGCACGTTCAATTGTTTTAGCAAGAAACTTAAGGTTGGCAACAGGCCGATAGTTTTTCAAAATTTCACAATCCAAATTTGGTTTCTTCAAAGAGGAGTGATTTGTGCTGATTTCAAAACACCGGGAAATTGACCACTTTGAATAGACATGTTTATAATTTTGGTAATGACTGGTAAAAGCTCATCTAAACATTTCTTAAGCAACCATGTCGGCATTGGATCGAGACTACATGAAGTACATGGAGATTTCATTATTATGCCTCTGACAGTATCCTCTGATACTGGTGAAAATTCAGGAAATGAAGAATTGCATGAATCAAGCATGGATATGGAAACATCCGTTTTTGATGAATCATTAAGAACATTTTTGATACTCCGAATTTTGTCGGTAAAAAAGTCCGAAAAACGTTCAGCAAGTGAAAGATCAGAATCGTCAGAAGGTAACACCTTGGATACTTTTGGTGTGCACAATTTGTTGACTTTTTGAAATAGCTGCTTTGAATTACAGCCTTCAAATTGCTTTGAATGATGGTTTTGTTTAGACTGTTTGATCATGCGATTATATTCATAACATTGGTTTTTGAAAATTTGTCTGTCAACTTCTAATTTAGAAGCATTCCAACGCCGCTCAAGGCGTCGTAAGTTCCGTTTCATTTCATGTAATTTTTCATTGAACCAAGGTGCGTTAGGACGACACCTTTATTGTGCGAGTTATCAAAGGTGCGTGCTTGTTTTTAAGGTCATTTAGAACAGAGTCGTATTGACAAACCAAGTTGTCCAATTCAGATGCGGGAGATTTATACAGAGGTGAATTTAATATATCAGTGCGAAAGACATTAATATCAATATCGGGAAATTTACGGAAAGAGATTTCAATTTTTGCTGGTTTTGGTTACATATTGAGTAAGTCCAGCAGAGGTTATGAGATCTGTAAAAATAGTAGCTTCTCTATCAGTCGAGTCGTCTACATGAAAGTTGAAGCCTTCGGCGATGAGAAGTAAACCAGGTATAGATGCAATATCCTCCAAGAAGGTGCCAAATTCACGAAAGAAAATCGGTGCCAAATGTTGCTTATCTTTTGTTTTTTGGGGCCGATAAAGAATGATGAGGCGAAGAGTTTTTGGGAGTTCGATGATACAGCTAAATCAATATATTCAAAAGAATTGAATGATTGAAGTTCGGTCTTGTGAACTTTGAAGGTAGAACGAAGAAGCACACATACACCACCACCTTCCCTTCCAATACGTGGGATGTGATGTATGTCATAATTTGGGAGAGT
Organism: Mesocentrotus franciscanus; assembly: GCA_037976565.1. Lineage (NCBI taxonomy): Eukaryota > Metazoa > Echinodermata > Echinoidea > Camarodonta > Strongylocentrotidae > Mesocentrotus > Mesocentrotus franciscanus. The sequence goes on from CP137679.1 coordinate 11,027,319, forward strand.
TGTAGTAAGATCGGCAATGGGTGGGTCATCACGATAATTACCTGTCAACCAGGTCTCTGTGACACATAAAATGTCAAGTTCATGAGTTAAAACAAGTTCGCATATGATTGGAATTTTATTCTTAATTGATCTTGCATTCCATACAGTAAAGTTAACTTTGGGTGAAGACGTATACGTGGATGCGGCAGGGAGATCGGGTATTTTTAGTAGTTGTTTCAGTCTACGACGACCACCTATTTTCCCCCTATGACTACGACTACGTTTGAACTGTTTCTGAAGTATACCAAGAGATTTAATTTGATCCAAAACAGAAGGATGCAAAGCATGTTGTGAAACAACAGCCTGTGGGGCACAATTCAATTTCAAAAGTTCATCACTGTGATAAGAAATAGGAGTTAAGTAGGTTGATGCAGACTTTAACTCATTTTCTGTCTGAGGTCCAGGATTTGGATTGATATCACCAGATATCAATAGTTATAGTTGGAAAGTTGATGATGTGTTAGAATAATAAGGAACACGTTGAGACAAATATTTTTGATGATGAAGTTGTTGTTTTCCAAATGGTTCACTTGTTTTTACATAGATTAAAGTTGTAGTCTCAACACTAGATGAATCACTACAGGGGACATGTCCACACAGAAAAAAGAGGAATAGCAAGACAAGTGGTTCCATTTTCCCAGTAGCAGAATCTGTCGTGAAACACACGCACACACCTTTTAATGTCGTCACTCTGTAGGTAAACATTCTGCCGTGAAGCACACACACCTTTTAATGTCTTCACTTTGTAGGTAAACGATCTGCCCTGAAACACATACGCCTTTTCATGTCGCCACTTTCTAGGTAAACAATCTGCCGTGAAACACACACTTTGTCATATGTCATCACTTTGTAGGGAAACAATCTGCCATGGAACATACAAACCTTTTCATGTCGTCACTTTGTAGGTGAACGATCTGCCCTGAATCACACACCTTTTCATGTCCCCACTTTGTAGGTAAACGATCAGCCCTGAAACACACGGTTTGGGTTACGTTTAAGGTTTAGGATTTAGGATTTAGGATAAAGGTTATCATTAGGATTAAGACACAATACGACGAGCAATGCGATTGCTCTTAGCTCTTATCTATTGCGTATCTTGCATTTAAATATTCTCTTGCCATCCTACTATAAATATAGTCGCGTGCCTAACGCCAGTGATGCGACATTACGACATATTAATATTTTTTCTGTTATTGTTTTCATCATTATTATTATTTTTATCGTTGTTATTGTTATAATTATTATTACATCCTTAGTGACACACAGTCAGCTATGCTGGGCCGATTTAGTTTACAAGGAAGTCTGGAAACTGAGTTACAATCATTATGTACATGAGGGTTACGACTTTAATATAATATGATTAGTATAACCCCGCCCGTCATTATGAAGGATTCTAAATGAGTATTACCAAACGTAGTGTGCGCACAGAAGTAATGAATAATGTAATTATGTTAAGCACATTCACAAGTAAATAGTTACGTAAATAAATTACTAAATAAATTATGGTAAAATAAAAGAAATCTAAACGAAGATAAATGATATTCATGATGATTCTTTATTCATTATTCAACCTTATATTGAGATAAGAGTCCATAATAAGACAAAAACGAATCAAATGAAAGCAACTCGAATTTTAAACGATTGGCAATTCATTCTTTTGTTGAATAGATCCTAACCTCGTGCGCAAATCGATTCTGATATTGCTGGTTTTATCGTTCTACTTCGATGATCAAATAGGATATCATGAGAAAAGCTAAAGAGGATTCCTTTTAGTGATTTAAACAGATTTAGTTGTGCGCATCTAATGAAATATTACTGGAGGAAATGTGGTTTCGTTCTTTAAGAACTAAAGAGACGATCGCAAAGAATTCCCCAAAAATCAACTTGGGGCCTGAAAAATTAATGTTAATACGCAATCTTATTGCCTAAAGAAATCCATGTTCGGATCAGGCTATATATCTTTTTAATAAGATGAGATCTAGACAAAATACCATTAATTGCACACGAAAGGAAGATGATTTAATTACACTTACAATAGGAGACGATATAACTCTTGGCTCTATAACTACAAAAAAGGTATATTCAATATTGAGTGCATCGGTTTTATCAAGAACCGTCAACTATATTATTTCAATGGGAATATGGTTTTTCAGTTCAAAATGTGTACAATTAGAGATAACAGGATTAGCAATTTAATTTTAAATTTCTGAACAATATTTTACCTTCAAAAGAAAATTGGTTAAAATGGCGTGTTCTTAATGACAGCAAAATTTTCATTGACAGTGTGAGGAGGTTGAAATAACTTTTCGTTGTTTTATTACACTGTAAACTCGTACGAACATTTTGGAAAATCCTTCAAAGGCTTTTATATCACCTTTTCAAGATAAATATATATATATATATATATATATATATATAAGTGAAGAACTAGTGATAGGCTATAAAGTGGACGATGTCACTTACGATATGTTAATTCTTATTTGCAACATAGCACAGTATACAGTCTATCGAAATTATATAAAAATGTACATTCAAAGGTAAAAAAGTACAATGCAAATTCATGGAAGTTCATGGTAAAATCACATTTGGAAAGTGTAAGTAACATTACATTTTGAAAAGAAGGTGAAGTTCAAAAAATTCTATCAATGGTTGCTATACAAATTGATTTAAAAAAAATTGTATGGTTATATGTTATTGCTAATAAATACATCGAAAGAGGATGAGAAGAAAACAAATCTTTGTAATATTCGCACATTTCAATAGGTGATGGCCAAGGCTATTGAATTTGCGTTAGATTGATATTCTTCGAAAGTCTTTGCGATCAGATTCACTGTATGTGAGTTAATAAGAATCACAGATGTGAATAACAAATCTTCCCTCTGTTTGGTATTTACAAGTTGCAACATGACGAATAGTGAGCGGGTGAGGATCGGTGTATGTCATGAACGGGGTTCGGTCGTTATAGTCGAACACCTTGATGACTCCCTGCTCGTACGTGACGAGGATTGACATCGTTCTGTTAATACTCAGTCCATAAGATGGGTTGCGTTGCCGAACTACCACACATTCAGCCTTACACCGACAAATAAGATGAGCAGGCATTCCTCCTATATCTGCGAGAACAAAACAAAAACAGATAAAATGAATGCGTACTCTTGGCCACAAGCATTAAACAAACATCGGTGTATCCAGATATTTATTAACAGAGGGGGCGGAGCACAGTTGAGTTCTTTCAAGCCAATCACCAACAGGTCCATAAACGATTCCACCGTTATACGGAAACTGGCATAATGGGGGAGGGGCGGCGGCGGCGGCCACATAGGCATAACTCGATTGATGAAATGTAAATCCAGAGGGCCATTGCTTAGGGGAGGGTGTGGGAGGTGTCGCAGCGTCTTCTTTCCTTCATATTCCCGCTATGTTTTTATTTTCCTGGGATTTTTGCCATTTGATTGAGGGTCCTTTGCCCGCCCCCCCCCCCCCGTAACTAAGCGAATGTATTTGACTGTAGATAGTAGATGCCTGTAAATCATAAAAATTACTCATTTCGGGGACAAATATACAGAACTTACAAAATTACCTACCTTCGTCGATTGAACTTTCTATCTAACAACTTACACATAGGCGTTGTAGTGGGTGGGGTAGGATGATATTGGTGCCCTCCCCTCATTTCTATCAAATTCGGATAACCATTATTTTTGAAAAAGCTGGTATCGTTGTATTTTTTATCTCGTGTCCGTGTTCAAAATCCTATGAATATGTTATGACAGTATTACGTAATGCATCACCCGAGACTGAGACAAACGATCGAAGTCTCAAAATAATTGCTCGTTTAAGTATCATTCACTTTGTATGATCTATATAATTATAATGATACATTTTTAATGAATCGAGAACTTCATTATCATTTTGATCATCTTACATATGCCGTAGATTGGTTCATCTGCTCTGTAAGGCGCATGGTATGTAGATCGTTCTGCCAGCGAGATAATGGTAGTGCCTACCGACCGAGTAGAAAACCGAATACTCAAATTCATGGATTTATCGGCTGGGACAGGCGGCAATCGGTCAAAAGGGTACCGCTCTCCCAAAATATTACATCGCGTAGTCCGGAGATGGATATCACCTAAAGAAATGACATGATATATACATTTTTTGTAGATTTCTTTCATAGTGAATCGAGTATTTCACTCACTCGCTCAATCAATCAATCAATGTTTTATTAATGCTCTACAAACAACAAACAAAAAAATTTGTTCTGTATTATGTTTATGTCCTCCAAGTTTTTAATGCAAAGCGCTTAGGGAATTATATCGTAATTATTATGCCATAATAAAACACAATACATGGAAACGTATGAGACACCAAATCACCAATACGTTCACTATTTGAAAGAGGGGCAAGGGGGGTTGTCCATCCTGACAGATTTCCAACTATAGTAGAAAGACAACCCGGACATGTTAAGGTAATCATTTGTCTTAGTATTTAAAACTTCCAATCCATCAGTTCCCTTTTCCCCCTTTTCTTCCCCCCGAAATATTTTGCGGTTGGGGGTGATATCCGCCCCCCTCCATTGTTTCCTCACTTGTTGCTCATGAGGTCCATGTCTGGATACGCCACTGACTAGTTTCGACTTGCCCATACAACACATGACTTTAATTACCTGTGAAGTTACCGCTCCGAGCAAGAGAACCATTACAGACCGTGTCATCTGAAGGTGGCGTTGATGCTGTTGGAGGCACTGTAGATGGCTGAGTTTCATATGATTGCGGTTTCTCCGTCGCTGAAGAAAAGTAATCGTTATTTAAAAAAAGATGAAATGCCAGGAAAGAACTTGGCAAATCGAGGGCAAAGCAAAGTATTACGTTTATATTGAACACAAAACAAGAAATTCTCCCCTTAATGGTGCCCCGGCAGCCATTTTATGCCCCAATTGCGCCTGGATTAAAGTTTTTCTTTTTTCTATCAAAAAGTAAGTAACATGTGATCATAACTCTTTATTTGGTCTTTTCAGATTCTTTTCTGAGAAGTGCACCCCTATCCCCGGACAGGGAATCCTGGATCGGGCACTGGAAGACGTACTTCTCTCTAATCAATATTTCATTTAAAGTAAATTGATTGCTATACATCCAGCTCTTGAATGGGTACATCTGTTGATTTATCCCACATATCTGGTTATATATTTACCGAGAACGCTGCAAATTTCGTGCTGTCTTCTGTTTCTTATTCCACACCCTTTTGGAATCCACGGTGCTAGGTCGCGCTCAGACGCGATCATCGATTCATTACTAAGAAGACTTTTTCGACATCGGAGTCGAAAGAATCTCGTTGACGCATCGTCAAGTCTTTCGTGACATGACTGGGCATGTACACCTGTAGAGAGAGACAGAGAGAGAGGGGAGGGGGGCACCGCGGTAAGAACTTGCGAAGTAAAAACTATGTACTAATTTTTTTTTTTTTGGGGTTGATAATAATTTTAAATAGAATGCAAGGTGAAATGAGTAAAATACCGATTTTCTTTTTTCTTGGCGATTTTAGAGACATATGCCCACCTACCCTGTTTTAAAGAATCTTGCATCCGCCCCTTGACTTTAATTTCAAACGTGCAAAGTGGATATTAATGGTAATAATACTACCTAGAACTGTTTACATATATCAATACATTTATTTAAAAAAAAAGGGGGGGGGGCTCTGAAAATATAAAGTCAAATGTTATGCTTAACAATGGTTAAGAGACTATTAGTAGTCCGAAATCGAGCAATAACGAGTTATTACAATGATTGCAAGTCAGACAAAAAGCTTCAATTTTTCTATCCTGAAAGATAAATCTTTAACTTGTTTAATCCCTTCATCTTGACATTGTGTTTGTGTATGATTGTTCGAAATTTCGCAAAAAGGGGGTCACGCGTTACCCCATTTAAACATGAAGTGACACATGGGTCTTTCTGCTTGTTTTAAGATATTTTAGGCAATTCTTTTGGCAAAATTTAGTTCAACGCTTCAATTCAATAAAAGGATTCCTAATATTATAATAGCAGAGGTAAAGACCGATCGATATTGAGCAGTCAATAAAACTGAGAAAGAAATAAAAATGTTATAGACCTACCTGATAGACCGGTTCCAATTATTACAGTAAGCACGATTAGGTAGTAGATCTGATCCAGAAAACAGATTAAACAAGAACTTAACATTTCAATACGACAACATAATATTCCGAATCCGAACAATACATTGCCCCAGAAGCCAGTCATAATTGTCATTATTTACTTTAAATCATGTTTTTTAAACTTTTTATTTATTGAGATTGTAATGTATACTCATGTATTTTACTTCCTTCCTGTATAGATCCTTCCTGCATGTCGTTACTACTCAAATTAGGGATATAGGCTTAACTTAGACAAAACTATAACTTAAAATCTAGATTTTGGGGAGAGGCAATGTAGGGAAACCGTATACAGAGCCGTGTGCTATACAAAGACTGGACAAAAATGAATAAACGCATGCTGAAATATTTAATCAATGAACATGAATTTTTAAAGGTTATAATGATAAAATGATTTTTTATTTTTATCAAACATTAAATTCACTACAGAAAGACGCTGATATTTCAATTTATTGATTAAAACAAGAAGACCTCCCTTTTATCTCCTTGAAATAACATTACGCCCAAACTATCGGTTAGAAAACTGTTCCGATGACAATATTGTTTCACAGTCAATATCAAACACTGACCGAATTCTATAACTCCAACCCTAGACCAAAAGTGATATTTAACCCTAACCCTATCCTAACCTTTAACCCGATTGCAACCCTAACTCTAGCCCTATATCTCGGACGCATCAAAACCCGGATTAAATGTCGCCAGATCACTAGGCGGATCGCCGAAATTTCCGAATGTATGAAATCCACTTTTTGTATACAATAAAGGCTTCTCATGAAAATACGTACACTGAAGAGACGCATCCTGACTCCAAGGATTAAGAATACCGAATGAAGCACTAATATAATTAATCGACAAATTCTAAGAGAGAGTGTCTGTGTGTGGGGTTGTGTGGGCGTGTGCGAATGTGTGTTTGAGACGCCAGCATAATCGTGGTTTTTTTTTTTTTTTTTTAATATAAAATAAAAAGGTTATACTAAGCAGTTTTGTTTATCTTGTTCCCATAGAAAATATTTATGTTCACTCTAGTCTATTTTCACTTAATTGAATTGTTCCATTTACTAAAAAGGCATTACATTTTATTGTGCAAAATTTCAGGGACCAATTCAAGAGACCGGGGTAATTAATGGCCGCTCGCGTATAACGCTTGGCGCTGATTATCTCGTCGCGTTCCGTTCCGACTAGTTTTGTGAGGTGAGTACACACCTTTTTTTAAATATATATAATTCGTAGCATCTGTATGATGTTATCATCATGATGGCTTTTATTTGTAATGACTGTTCCTATAAGTAGTAATAAAACAATTTATGGAACAAGTTACGACTGTTTTCATGTTCCCATAGAAATAAGAGCTCTCTTCTTTTGAAACGCTCGTTTCATTTTGACCCATAAAGTACAAAACAAGGGGCGTGCGCCGGCTCCATCTAGTGCTGAATTCGTCACTGGCATTAAACTTGACTGCATTGGCCTTTTCTTCTGATAAATCAAATCAAGTGTAATCGAATGATAATCTACAGCCTCAGATTGTCAGCATGAAACACAGACACACACACACACACACACCCTCCCCACGGCTTGATTGCTGGGGATATGCTACATATCGCTAACCCGCACCCCCCCCCCCACAAAAACAAATGAATGAATGATAATTTAAAATTAATTAATATATAAAGGGAACTGTCATTACAAATAACAGCCATCATGATGATAACATCATACAGATGCTACGAATTATTTATATATTGAAAAAAGGTGTGTACTCACCTCACAAAACTAGTCGGAACGGAACGCGACGAGATAATCAGCGCCAAGCGTTATACGCGAGCGGCCATTAATGCTTAAGTTCGCCGCACGATGTGAATTGTCTCTGTTCAAGGCTTCTCCGGAAATTAATTCATATTTTTGTTTAACAGAAAGCAGTTTTTTGGTTTATTTGAGTAAATTGCACTTAACCTCCACGGCTTTACTTGTATGTTGTCACTTTCCATATATTTTCGATGAAATTTATTTTGTCACATGATCAAAATATTGAGGTTGGAGGGTGTCCCCCGATGATGGGCCCTTATACATGATATATAGATAACTTATAAGACAAATTTGCTCTAAAACAAACAAAAATTAAACATATTCGTCACGCTTTATATCACCCAACTGAAGATTATTCTATATCATTCGCCAAATTTTTTTTTTGTATATGACAATACTCCTCTTTATCTGACTTTGGCCCTCCGTTTATAATTCAGAAATAAGTAAACATCATTTTTTTATTTATTTATTTATTTTTTTATGAGCAAATAATCCACATTGGAAATCTATTCACAAGATGGACACTAATCCCTGTGCCTGGACATTTATCCTTAGCGGTACACCAGTGATAATTGTCCAACGGAGCGTTGCGGACAGATATCCCTTGATTTATCTAGGGATAATTGGCACCGGACACGTGGACAATTATCACTGTCACACCGGCGCACGCCAATTGTTTTGTACTTTATGGGTCTAAATGAAACGGGCGTTTCAAAAGAGGAGAGCTCCTTTTTCTATGGGAACATATAAAAAAACAGTCGTAACTTGTTCCATAAATTGTTTTATTACCCCGGTCTCTTGAATTGGTCCCTGAAATTTTGCACAATAAGATGTAATGCCTTTTTAGTAAATGGAACAATTCAATTAAGTGAAAATAGGCTAGAGTGAACATAAATATTTTCTATGGGAACAAGATAAACAAAACTGCTTAGTATAACCTTTTTATTTTATATTAAAAAAAAAAAAAAACCACGATTATGCTGGCGTCTCAAACACACATTCGCACACGCCCACACAACCCCACACACAGACACTCTCTTAGAATTTGTCGATTAATTATATTAGTGCTTCATTCGGTATTCTTAATCCTTGGAGTCAGGATGCGTCTCTTCAGTGTACGTATTTTCATGAGAAGCCTTTATTGTATACAAAAAGTGGAATTCATAAATTCGGAAATTTCGGCGATCCGCCCAGTGATCTGGCGACATTTAATCCGGGTTTTGATGCGTCCGAGATATAGGGCTAGAGTTAGGGTTGCAATCGGGTTAAAGGTTAGGATAGGGTTAGGGTTAAATATCACTTTTGGTCTAGGGTTGAAGTTATAGAATTCGGTCAGTGTATGATATTGACTGTGAAACAATATTGTCATCGGAACAGTTTTCTAACCGATAGTTTGGGCGTAATGTTATTTTAAGGAGATAAAAGGGAGGTCTTCTTGTTTTAATCAATAAATTGAAATATCAGCGTCTTTTTGTAGTGAATTTAATGTTTGATAAAAATAAAAAATCATTTTATCATTATAACCTTTAAAAATTCATGTTCATTGATTAAATATTTCAGCATGCGTTTATCTATTTTTGTCCAGTCTTTGTATAGCACACGGCTCTGTATACGGTTTCCCTACATTGCCTCTCCCCAAAATCTAGATTTTAAATTATAGTTTTGTCTAAGTTAAGCCTATATCCCTAATTTGAGTAGTAACGACATGCAGGAAGGATCTATACAGGAAGGAAGTAAAATACATGAGTATACATTACAATCTTAATTAAATAAAAAGTTTTTAAAAAACATGATTTAAAGTAAATAATGACAATTATGACTGGCTACTGGGGCAATGTATTGTTCGGTTTCGGAATATTATGTTGTCGTATTGAAATGTTAAGTTCTTGTTTAATCTGTTTTCTGGAAAAGATCTACTACCTAATCGTGCTTACTGTGATAATTGGAACCGGTCTACCAGGTGGGTTATAAATTTTTTATTTCTTTCTGAGTTTTATTGACTGCTGAATATCGATTGGTCTTTACCTCTGCTGTTATAATTTTGGTGCGGGTTCATGAATTTGGTTCAAATGAACATATTGGAAGCATATGCGATTTTACAATATTCAATGATCGTTGTCACGGTTGAAATCGAGTCTAAAGTGATGAAATTGTAAATAATAAACTCTTTATGTTGTATAGCGCCCTCTCAAGACTGATATTACTTTAGCTTTAAAACAATGTTTCTCGACTACAATCGACCGATTTGCTATTCCCGTTTGGAAATCATATATCAGAACTGCATATTCTGAGATTTTCATGGTCGCAGCTACCATGGAATGGCCTTGGGCGCTATTTGAAATATTTGAAATTCACCTGGAGCACCGGTAAATTTTGATTATTCAATTTGCTCGAAAGCAGAAGTGTTTTAGAGGCTAATTTTTTTAGTGTTTATAATACATCCACAGGGGCATCCAAATATATCAAAAATTTAAAGAATAACTGTCCATCCAATTTCAAAATTTCCCAAAACTTTGCATTATCTTTAACCTTTTGAATTGAAGTGTTGAACTAAATTTTGCCAAAAGAATTGCCGAAAATATCTTAAAACAAACAGAAAGATCCATGTGCCACTTCATGTTTTAAGGGGGTAACGCGTGACCCCCTTTTTGCGAAATTTCTAACAATCATACACAAACACAATGTTAAGATGAAGGAATTTAAAAAGTTAACAATTTATCTTTCAGGATAGAAAAATTGAAGCTTTTTTTCTGATTTGCACTCATTGTAATAACTCTTTATAGTTCGATATCGGACTACTAATAGTCTCTTAACCACTGTTATAAGCAGAAAAATTTACTTTGTATCTTTAGAGCCCCCTCCCCCCTTTTTAAAAAATGTATTAATATATATGTAAACAGTTCTAGGTATTATAATTACCATTAATATCCACTTTGCACGTTTTAGATCAAAGTCAAGTGGCGGATGCAAGATTCTTCAAAAAACAGGGTAGGTGGGCATATGTCTCTAAAATCGCCAAGAAAAAAGAAAATTGGTATTTTATTCATTTCATCTTGCATTCTATTTAAAATTAATATCAACCCCCCAAAAAAAAAAAAAAAATTAGTACATAGTTTTTACTTCGCAAGTTCTTACCGCGGTGCCCCCCTCCCCTCTCTCTCTCTGTCTCTCCACAGGTGTACATGCCCAGTCATGTCACGAAAGACTTGACGATGCGTCAACGAGATTCTTTCGACTCCGATGTCGAAGAAGTCTTCTTAGCAATGAATCGATGACTGCGTCCGAGCGCGACCTAGCACCTTGGATTCCAAAAGGGTGTGGAATAAGAAACAGAAGACAGCACGAAATTTGCAGCGTTCTCGGTAAATATAGAACCAGATATGTGGGATAAATCAACAGATGTACCCATTCAAGAGCTGGATGTATAGCAATCAATTTACTTTAAATGAAATATTGATTAGAGAGAAGTACGTCTTCCAGTGCCCGATCCAGGATTCCCTGTCCGGGGATAGGGGTGCACTTCTCAGGATCTCAGAAAAAAATCTGAAAAGACCAAATAAAGAATTATGATCACATGTTACTTACTTTCTTGATAGAACAAAAACAAACTCGAATCCAGGCGCAATTGGGGCATAAAATGGCTGCCGGGGCACCATTAAGGGGAGAATTTCTTGTTTTGTGTTCAATATAAACGTAATACTTTGCTTTGCCCTCGATTTGCCAATGTCTTTCCTGGCATTTCATCTTTTGGTAAATAACGATTACTTCTCTTCAGCGACGGAGAAACCGCAATCATATGAAACTCAGCCATCTACAGTGCCCCCAACAGCATCAACACCACCTTCAGATGACAGAGACTGTCATGGTTCTCTTGCTCGGAGCGGTAACTTCACAGGTAATTAAAGTCATGTGTTTTATGGGCAAGTCGAAGCTAGTCAGTGGCGTATCAAGACATGGACCTCAGGAGGGACAAGCGAGGAAACAATGGAGGGGGGCGGACATCACCCCCAACCGCAAAATAATTGGGGAGAAGAAAAAGGGGGGGGAGGGGAACTGATGAATTGGAAGTTTTTAATACTAAAACAAATGATTACCTTAACATGTGCGGGTTGTCTTTCTACCATACAGAGTGAGTCAGAAAAAATGTCCCACTTTCTAAAAGTTGTATTGTTTAGAGTACGAATATTTAATCATGGGTTTCATGATATGTCTTGATAGAGTTATCCTCCCAGTACATTTAGGTACGTATTGGTGATTTGGTGTCTCATACGTTTCTACGTATTGTGTTTTATTATGGCATAATAATTACGATATAATTCCCTAAATAAAGCGCTTTACATTAAAAACTTGGAGGACATAAACATAATACAGAACAATTTTTTTGTTTGTTGTTTGTAGAGCATTAATAAAACATTGATTGATTAATTGATCGAGTGAGTGAAATACTCGATTCACTATAAAAGAAATCTACAAAAAATGTATATATCATGTCATTTCTTTAGGTGATATCCATCTCCGGAATACGCAATGTAATATTTTGGGAGAGCGGTACCCTTTTGACCGATTGCCGCCTGTCCCAGCCGATAAATCCATGAATTTGAGTATTCGGTTTTCTACTCGGTCGGTAGGCACTACCGTTATCTCGCTGGCAGAACGATCTACATACCATACGCTTTACAGAGCAGATGAACCATTCTACGGCATATGTAAGATGATCAAAATGATAATGAAGTTCTTGATTCATTAAAAATGTATCATTATAACTATATAGATCATATAAAGTGAATGATACTTAAACGAGCAAATATTTTGAGACTTCGATCGTTTGTGTCAGTCTCGGGTGTTGCATTACGTAATACTGTCATAACATATTCATAGGATTTTGAACACGGACACGAGATAAAAAATACAACGATACCAGCTTTTTTCAAATATATTGGTTGTCCAAAATTGATAGAAACGAGGGGAGGGCACCAATATCATCCTACCCCACCCACTACAACGCCTATGTGTAAGTTGTTAGATAGAAAGTTCAATCGATGAAGGTAGGTCATTTTGTAAGTTCTGTATATTTGCCCCCGAAATGAGTAATTTTAATGATTTACAGGCATCTACTATCTACAGTCAAATACATTGGCTTAGGTACGGGGGAGGGGGCTAAGGACCCCCAATCAAATGGCAAAAATCCCAGGAAAATAAAAACATAGCGGGAATATGAAGGAAAGAAGACGCTGCGATACCTCCCACACCCTCACCTAAGCAATGGCCCTCTGGATTTTCATTTCATCCATCGAGTTATGCCTGTGTAGCCGCCGCCGCCCCCCCCCCCATTATGCCAGTTTCCGTATAACGATGGAATAGTTTATAGACCTGTTGGGGATTGGCTTGAAAGGACTCAACTGTGCCCCCTCCCCTCTGTTAATAAATATCTGGATACACCGATGTTTGCTTGTGGCCAAGAGTACGCATTCATTTTATCTGTTTTTGTTTTGTTCTCGCAGATATAGGAGGAATGTTTGCTCATCTTATTTGTCGATGTAAGGCTTCATGTGTGGTAGCTCGGCAACGCAACCCATCTTATGGACTGAGTATTAACAGAACGATGTCAATCCTCGTCACGTACGAGCAGGGAGTCATCAAGGTGTTCGACGATCAAGACCGAACCCCGTTCATGACATACACTGATCCTCACCCGCTCACTATTCGTCATGTTGCAACTTGTAAATACACAAAAGAGGGAAGATTTGTTATTCACATCTGTGATTCTTATTAACTCACATACAGTGAATCTGATCGCAAAGACTTTCGAAGAATATCAACCTAACGCAAATTCAATAGCCTTGGCCATCACCTATTGAAATGTGCGAATATTACAAAGATTTGTTTTCTTCTCATCCTCTTTCGATGTATTTATTAGCAAGAACATATAACCATACAATTTTTTTAAAATCAATTTGTATAGCAACCATTGATAGAATTTTTTGAACTTCACCTTCTTTTCAAAATATAATGTTACTTACACTTTCCAAATGTGATTTTACCATGAACTTAAAACCAACCCATAAAAGATTTGCATTGTACTTTTTAACCTTTGAATGTACATTTTTATATAATTTCGATAGACTGTATACTGTGCTATGTTGCAAATAAGAATTAACATAATTATCGTAAGTGACATCGTCCACTTTATAGCCTATCACTAGAAGTGCACTTATATATATATATATATATATATATATATATATTTATCTTGAAAAGGTGATATAAAAGCCTTTGAAGGATTTTCCAAAATGTTCGCACGAGTTTACAGTGTAAACAACGAAAAGTTATTTCAACCTCCTCACACTGTCAATGAAAATTTTGCTGTCATTAAGAACACGCCATTTTAACCAATTTTCTTTTGAAGGTAAAATATTGTTCAGAAATTTAAAATTAAATTGCTAATCCGGTTATCTCTAATTGTACACATGTTGAACTGAAAAAAACATATTCCCATTGAAATAATATAGTTGACGGTTCTTGATAAAACCCATGCACTCAATATTGAATATACCTTTTTTGTAGTTATAGAGCCAAGAGTTATATCGTCTCCTATTGTAAGTGTAATTAAATCATCTTCCTTTCGTTTGCAATTAATGGTATTTTGTCTAGATCTCATCTTATTAAAAAGATATATTGCCTGATCCGAACATGTATTTCTTTAGGCAATAAGATTTCGTATTAACATTTGCGTATTAACTATTGCGTATCTTGCATTTAAATATTCTCTTGCCATCCTACGATAAATATAGTCGCGTGCCTAACGCCAGTGATGCGACATTACGACTTAAGAAAGAATTATTAACAACGGCATTGTAGATAGGCACATATAATTTGTCTATTCCATATGCAGTGGAAGTGAACCACCTGCTATTTTGCATAACTTTTGTTTAAACAATGGTGTTTAATGATGCATGGTCCTGAAAACCTAATCAAGGTATCTTTGGAATGATAATTACTTGTAGATCGTCGCTAATTTGATATTTTTCTCATTACAAATTATGAAAGTTGGGTTTTCTTTTTGTTTTTGGAACGCCCAGTATACTCCCATAAATAATGAACTTCAAACTTTAAATGTCGTCAATATAGGCCTATATATACGTGCCTTCACGGTTGTTTTACCGCAAAGCATGCCGGGACAGATTACTAGTACGACAGGAGATTTTCACCTTCGCCGCAATCAGCTGTTCCATTGCCAACAACGGGATTTTTATCCCGTCGAATCAACATAATAATCTTGTACAGGATCCGTTATTCTGCAGTGATTTTCTTTCATTCCAGTATCATTTGTACAGTAAGAAACCAAAGTTTGTGATTGTGTATTGTTATGACGATCCTTCAAAAAATAAAGCTGATAATACGAAGTACAATTAAAGTGGGCTAATGAGAGTGGGTTCCTTGGTATGAATATGTAGTCCCATATTAGTGGGGGCTGTTAGGGATAGTTTGGTGCAGATTCTTCTAAAAGCACTAAATTTGGTCCAGAGGTAGCTTATACCATATTATTACGATTTCTGCCGGGCGCCAAGAAGGGCGCCCTCTGGGACCGCCATATTGGGCAAATCCAAAATGGCCGCCATCTGAGTTAAAGGTCAAGTGTAGTTACGAAAGGAAATGGGCTAGTATGATAAAAGTTTATATATTTATGGGGTTCTCGGGGTCAGAGAATCTGATTATAATGTTCTTTCATCGATTTGAGGTCTCCTTGGGGCTGTCATACTGGTCAGATTGGTCAAATCCAAAATGGCCGCCATCTGAGTTACAGGTCAAGTGTAGTTACGAAAGGAAATGGGCTAGTATGATAAAAGTTTATATATATGGGGTTTTCGGGGTCAGAGAATCTGGTTATGATGTTCTTTCATCGATTTGAGATCTCCATGGGGCTGCCATACTGGTCATATTGGTCAAATCCAAAATGGCCACCATCTGATAGTTACAGGTCAATAGTAGTTCCAAAAGGAAAAGGGCTAGAATGATAACAGTTTTTATATTTATGGGGTTTTCGGGGTCAGAGATTTGAGGTCTTCTTGGGGCTGTCATACTGGTCATATTGGTCAAATTCAGAATGGCCGCCATCTGAGTTAAAGGTCAAGTGTAGTTTCATATGAAAAAGAGCTAGAAAAGTAAAAAATTTTCGAAATATGGGGGTTTCAGGGTCAGCAAATCTGGTTATGATGTTTTGTCAATGATGTGAGGTCTCTTTTTGGCTGTTACAATGGTCGAATCTAATATGGCTGCCAAACAGGCAAATGCTATGATGTGCATACTTAGATTTTCTTCTCTTTTGTGGGATGTAATGTTGGGATAAAACTAATTTCATGGTTATATTAGTGGTTAACATGCACACTTAAACATACTGACATACATTAGTTAACCCTCACATACAAACACCGCACAAACACCACACACAAACACACACAGATGCACACACACACATGCGCACAAACACACAGGCCATAAATTACCATTAAGTCTGTCAGTTCTGTTTATCGTAAGGAAATAATATTCTTGTCAATTTTGACTCTACGAAGTTAAAACATGGTGGACAATGGTGGACATGCCTTCAACAATAATTTTTTGTGGTATAAATATTGATGCTATGTTTATGACCTGACGTTATAAGTGCTTTAATTGTAAGAGTATATTTCTCAATTACTTATTTGACGTGAGTTGTAATTCTACTTCTTTCTCAGTAGTTATATAATACAGTTCCTTGTATGTCATTTTACCTGGGTTTTATTATGTTTCCATACATGATCCTAAAATGGATGTTAAAACAACCCTTTTGAGTACTGTCGGCTTACAGGCTCTTATTTATGGTCTGGGTGAGTGGTGTCCCTCAAAAAGAATCATAATTTGCTTGATTTGTCTATTCCATATTGTTCACCTATTCCTATATTAGGTAAAATAGTTACAGTTACACAGTTGTGTATAAAGAGACAAATACAAAAAGCAAGGCAGGCTTTCCAATATTCAATCTTTGGTTAGAAGTGATTACTGTCATAGTTTGTATCCAGTTATTCAATCAGTAAGTCCAACTGGACACAACAAATAAATATAGAAAAGCAAGGAAGGCTTTCCAATATTACATCTTTGGTCAGAATAGATTACTGTAATGGTTTGTGTCCAGTTATATAATCAGTAAGTTCAACTGGGCACAACAAATAAATGTAGAAAGGCAAGGCGGATTTCCAATGTGGAATCTTTGGTTAGAAATGATTACTGTCATAGTTTGTGTCCAGTTATACTGTCAGTACGTTCAACTGGGCACAACAGTGCTCTCGATATATGTATAAATCTGGGCCTGCGCCCATACATTTCAGCATTATGTTCTACTATTCGTTGCTGTCAATGTTGTTGCTACATCCGCCCTCCCGTTTGCAGAGCATTGTTTCAATGGTGACCCCGACGTGATCTAAACCCGACCAACCTGCTGAATGGCAGACATCCTTCATCAAAACTGTTTCAATTATTGTCTCCCTTTCCTTCATATTTCTACTCACGTCTTATCTTTCAACTGTCATCATGCCTACTTACGATCACACCCATTCTACAACTTCTGAAACTTCTGCTTGCCCTTCATCTGTCTCCAATGTTCAACTAAAACTTCCTCCTTTCTGGCACAATGGTCCTACTATTTGTTTTGCCCAAGTCAAGGCAAAATTCATGACCCGAGGCATCACCCTACAGAAAACAAAGTTTGTCTACGTCGTCGCCTCCTTACAGCCGGAATATGCCCAGGAAATACAGGACTTACTGATCTCTCTTCCTCAAGAAACAGCCTTACGTTAAACTGAAAGCCGAATTGATACAGAGGAACTCCGCCTCTGAGCAAAAACGCCTTCATCGGGTGCTGATTTATGAGGAGTTTGAGAGATTGCAAACCCTCCCAGTTACTTCTCAAGAAAAAAAACCTGCTGCGGCGAACAAGTTGAAGGAGAACATTCGGAAACAGCTATTTCTCCAGAGGCTGCCCACAAAATTATGTTCAGCTCATTTTAGCATCAACTGGGGACTCAATGGAGATCGAGAAAATTGCTTATTTCGCCGATAAAATCGTAGAGACAAATTCTACATCTAATTTTCATCATATCTGTCTTCTTC
This sequence comes from Mesocentrotus franciscanus, assembly GCA_037976565.1. NCBI lineage: Eukaryota > Metazoa > Echinodermata > Echinoidea > Camarodonta > Strongylocentrotidae > Mesocentrotus > Mesocentrotus franciscanus. The sequence continues at coordinate 11,045,467 of CP137679.1, forward strand.
CTCCTCCTCCTCTTCTTCTTCTTCTTCTTCTTCTTCTTCTTCACACCCTACTCCTTTCCTGGAAATGCAGGAAATGAAAGCGCAAATATCACATCAGAAGCAAGACCGTAGGCGCGAAGCCCCAGCTCACAATGCCATGCTGGAGGGGATTGCTATTATCACTGGCGGTTCGGTAGTGAGCCAAGAAATGTACTCCTCCCTGCACTTTCAAATCAACTTCTTCAAACCAGGGAAACGACCTAGCCAGCGACTAGCAGCGATATTACGGATGAGAAACAGGAATTAGATTTCTTATAGACACTGGAACGGAAGTTAGCGTTTTTTCTCCATTGAAATCCGAGAAACATATGCACCCTTCTTCGAAATTTCACCTGCAAGCAGTTAATCGCTCAAGTATCACTACCTACGGAGAGCAAGGACTCTCAACGTCGGCCTACGCCGAGCTTGCAGGTGGATTTTATCATTGCCGACATATCCACTCCTATCGTCGGGGCAGACTTTTCCATCACTTTGGTTTTCTGGTAGATGTGCGGAATCTCAAGCTCATCGATTCTACTACAAATCTATCTATAAGAGGCATCCTTTCTTCTTCTCCTTCTATCAGCCCCATGTTTGTCAAGGCAGACGGTCAAACTGCTTACAAATCTCTTCTTGACCAATTTCCAGACATCACACGCCCAGTCTACAAGGAGGCAAAAATGCTAGAATTAGGCATCGTCCGAACTTTTGGCAGCAATTGGGCGTCCCCACTTCATATGGTGCCCAAGAAAACCCCCGGAGACCGGAGACCGAGCGGTGACTACCATGCACTAAATAGGAATACAGTTCCCGATAAATGTCCTATTCCCCATCTTCAAGACTTCACCTCAGCTCTAGCAGGCAAGAGAGTTTTCTCCAAATTTGATGTCATCAGAGCGTACCACCAAATTCCAGTCGATCCAGTAGACGTGCACAAAGAGCCATCACCACACCCTTTGGGTTATTTGAATGTGGGCGCATGCCTTTTGGGCTACGAAATGCCGCACATACAGGTACTTTTCTACTGTCTATTAATGATAGGGGAACCCGTGGTCTACCAGTTGTGTACGCCTACATCGACGACCTCCTCATCGCGAGTGAGACAGGACATAAGAGGAACATAATTATTCAACACCTCCAACTAGTTACTGTTCTCACGACTCTCAGAATACAGTGTTGCCAATAGCCCACTCAAGTGTGAATTTGGCGCATCTTCCCTCATCTTCTTCAACCAGGAAATGGACTTCATTGTAGCCTTAGGACAGGATAATGACATAAAATCGATAAAAGAACATCATAATCAGATTATCCGACCCCGGAAACCCCATGAATTTTTAAAACTGTTATCATACTAGCCCTTTTCCTTTTGGAACTAGACTTAACCTTTAACTTGGATGGCGGCCGTTTTGGATTTGGCCAATATGACCAGCATGACAGCCCCATGGAGACCTGTTATTGATACAAGAACATCATAATCAGATTCTCTGACCCCGAAAACCCCCTTAATATATAAACTTTTATCATACTACCCCTTTTCCTTTTGGAACTACACTTGACCTGTAACTCAGATGGCGGCCATTTTGGATTTGACCAATCTGACCAGTATGACAGCCCCAAGGAGACCTCAAATCGATGAAAGAACATGATAACCAGATTCTCTGACCCCGAAAACCCCATAAATATATAAACTTTTATCATACTAGCCCATTTCTTTTCGTAACTACACTTGACCTGTAACTCAGATGGCGGCCATTTTGGATTTGACCAATCTGACCAGTATGACAGCCCCATGGAGACCTCAAATCGATGAAAGAACACCATAACCAGATTCTCTGACCCCGAAAACCCCATAAATATATAAACTTTTATCATACTAGCCCATTTCCTTTCGTAACTACACTTGACCTGTAACTCAGATGGCGGCCATTTTGGATTTGACCAATCTGACCAGCATGACAGCCCCAAGGAGACCTCAAATCGATGAAAGAACATTATAATCAGATTCTCTGACCCCGAAAACCCCATAAATATATAAACTTTTATCACACTCGCCCATTTCCTTTCGTAAACTACACTTTACCTGTAACTCAGATGGCGGCCATTTTGGATTTGACCAATCTGACCAGTATGACAGCCCCATGGAGACCTCAAATCGATGAAAGAACACCATAACCAGATTCTCTGACCCCGAAAACCCCATAAATATATAAACTTTTATCATACTAGCCCATTTCCTTTCGTAACTACACTTGACCTGTAACTCAGATGGCGGCCATTTTGGATTTGACCAATCTGACCAGCATGACAGCCCCAAGGAGACCTCAAATCGATGAAAGAACATTATAATCAGATTTTCTGACCCCAAAACCCCTTAAATATATAAACTATTATCATACTAGCCCTTTTCCTTTTGAACTATGCTTGACCTTTAACTCAGATGGCGGCCATTTTGGATTTGGCCAATATGACCAGCATGACAGCCCCATTGAGACCTGTTATTGATACAAGAACATCATAATCAGATTCTCTGACCCCGAAAACCCCCTTAATATATAAACTTTTATCACACTAGCCCATTTCCTTTCGTAAACTACACTTTACCTGTAACTCAGATGGCGGCCTTTTGGATTTGACCAATCTGACCAGTATGACAGCCCCATGGAGACCTCAAATCGATGAAAGAACACCATAACCAGATTCTCTGACCCCGAAAACCCCATAAATATATAAACTTTTATCATACTAGCCCATTTCCTTTCGTAACTACACTTGACCTGTAACTCAGATGGCGGCCATTTTGGATTTGACCAATCTGACCAGCATGACAGCCCCAAGGAGACCTCAAATCGATGAAAGAACATTATAATCAGATTTTCTGACCCCCAAAACCCCTTAAATATATAAACTATTATCATACTAGCCCTTTTCCTTTTTGAACTATGCTTGACCTTTAACTCAGATGGCGGCCATTTTGGATTTGCCCAATATGGCGGTCCCAGAGGGCGCCCTTCTTGGCGCCCGGCAGAAATCGTATTAGTATGGTATAAGCTACCTCTGGGCCAAATTTGGTGCTTTTAGAAGAATCTGCACCAAACGACCCCTATTTAGCCCTAACAGCCCCCACTATATGTTCGAATGTGTGTTTGTGAAGTTTGGGTCGGTGGTTTGCCTTTTTAAGCTGCTAAACATTCGTGTTTTAGGTTGAAGGATCGTCATAAAAATACATAATCCCAGAATTTGGTTTATTACCGTACAAATGATACTGAAAGGAAAGAAAATCACTGCAGAATAACGGATCCTGTACAAGATTATGATGTCATGTTGATTCGACGATAAAAATCCCGTTGTTGGCAATGGAACATGCAGCCGATCGCGGCGAAGGTGAAAATCTCCTGCCGTACTAGTAATCTGTCCCGGCATGCTTTGCGGTGAAACAACCGTGAAGGCACGCCGTATAGCCGTACCGAATTAGCTTCATGTCGTCACCTCCTAGGGAAAAAAACTGCCGTGAAACAAAAAACTGTCATGTCGTCACTGTGTAGGTAAACAGACTGCTATGATATTTCTTCTACTTCTACTTCTATGCCAGTACTCGTCGAAAGCCTTTTCAGCAACTAAACGAGGAAATTGTGGTGTGGTGTCTCTCATAGTAACTTCAGAAAGTTGTAGCTAGAAAACTGACATTTAAGAATTGCAACTGTCAATGAGATGATGAAAATATAAACAAAAAACATACCTCGGAGAGGACCTTAAGCCGTCGTCCGTCTGGTTGCTTACTTACAAGCATTTATGCTTTCTTAGCAGTCAGGTAAAAAATAACCATCACACATTACACATTACATCCTTGAAATCAAAATTGATGTATGTAATATATGTGCAGTTAGAAGGCAGTCTGCAAACAGAGACTATACTCCTCTGCACCCATATCCGCGGACACAAAAATAAATGCACGGACTATAATTCCGTGAACAGAATGAAAATGAGTCCGCGTGGGAAATTTATTCCGTCCACAAAAAAAATATTTTGTATTACAGAATGAATTCGGTACACGAATGAAAATGAGTACGCGTACGAAATTTATTCCGTCCACAAAAAAAAAACATTTTGTATTACATAATGAATTCGGTAAAAGTCATTTTGTAACAAAATGAATTCGGTACAAATTCTGTAACAAAATGGATTCGGTACAAATCATTTTGTAACAAAATGAATTCGGTACTAATCATTTTGTAACAAAATTTATTTTTATTTATTTTGCGCCGCACGTTTGTCGCTATGTGCCTAGAACTATCGCAAAGTTGGCGTCTATAGGGAGATTGAAGATTAAAATAACCAATAAAAGCACGCATCTATATTCCTCTAAAATAAAATTTATGGGTAATTATGGTATCTCGACAGTGTGTTTACAAAAAGTACTCAGAAAACGAAGAATTACAAGTGGGTAAATATTTTACTGAATTGGAACACTGGTAAACAAAACTGAATTCGTTTCAGTGGACCGGAAGTAATATACACATCATATCACATAAAAACAACAACCAAGTACATGTGCACTTGTTTTCACTGGTTGTAGTAATACCCCCCCCCAAAAAAAAAAAGCAATCTGTTATCTTTTTTGTTACCTGGACTTAGCCTTTGTTTTTACTTGATTATCTTCCAAATATCAACACAAGAATACTTATTCGCTAGTTATCATGTAATTTGTTGCAGTACGTTTTCAACTTTTTTACTCCTACTACCTTTCCCTTTTCTAATCTTTTCGTTTCTTCTTCTATTCTTATTTTTATTCTTATATATTATTTTTGTATTTTTATAAGACGTATCCAACACATTTAAGCATATTATGCTTTTAGGAAATACGCCTCTTCCCTTTTTAAAACTTTTGCTATGTTAAATTGCTTATGACACTATGTATAAATGTATTACTTTTTTATACGAAAAAAGAAATGGAAGAAAATATATGTTACTTTGAAATGACTTGAATATTTCCACCATTTCTTTTCCACCGCACTAACTTCTCCATCTTCTAACACTCTTGCACATATCTTTCATAACATGAAAAATGTCAGTACTCCGCATATGGAGTTTTGTGTTATACATTGAATTGAATTGAATCGAATTGAATGTCTGCACCATTTATTTTCCACCGCACTAACCGTTCCATTTCTAACCCTCTTGCACATATCTTTCATAACATGGACAAATTTCAGTAGACCGCATATGGATTATTGAGGTATACAGTCACTTCCAATTCATTCCATATCAATGGAAACCTTCATAATGTTTGAACAGCATTGAGTTTGCCAGCGAAATAGTGTGTCTTGTCACTTATTTTGGCAAATACATATCATTTTTTCTGACAGTAAATCGATATCAAAGGCTAACCGAATGTTAAGTTTCATTTTCAGTGTAGCGAAAAATCGGTCAAGTGACTCTCTGCTGTGTTTGTACAAAAGTCTCGTTCTCCATATTATTGAATATGGCCAACCGGCCTGGTTTATACACAGTAGAGGACATGTTGAAAAACTTGAAAAGATACAGATACGAGCTACACGAATTATTCCCAAACAGAGAAGAGAGGAAATGGACAGAGTATTCTGTACGCGTCCAAACTTTAAAGTGGTACACCCTTTTTTCCAGGCTTTGTTCTCAAAGTCTTTTTCGGCCTTATAAAATGTGAATCTGTTCAAAATGCTATCTGCTTTAACCAAAGATATTCTGACACTGTTCGATTCAAACATTTGAAAGCTCGCACTCATGCAAAGACTCCATGGCTCTGCCATCCACACATTTCCCCGTGTCTGGGAAACTCTCACTACTGATTTGAAGACTGATGTTGTGTTATTATCATTTCATACTTGGCTTTCAAAACTGAAAGAACAAGATCTCAGTATACAGATGCGTTAAAGTTAATTAGTTAATTATGATGACCTGTCTCTGACTCGATATATATCTATATATAAATATATATCTATATATATATTTATATGTATATATATATATATATATATATATATATTGGTGGTTGTTACCCAGCTGCACAGCGCCATCTTCAGGTAAAACTCCAGGTAAATTGTCGGATTTGAGTGCATCTATTCACCCTTTTTTTTCTCTTTTTCTCTTTTTCTGGTGCTATATACATGCACACAAAGCAGCATTTTCCTCTTTTTTGTGGGGGTTAAGTTTTTCCCTTTTTTCATTTATTGTTTTATTTTATTATTATCTTTTTATTTTTATATCTTGTCAATGATTATTGTTGATGTCACATGGATTGGAAAAGAAGACCTTCGGGTTATAGTTATTAAGTTAATCTTTTTCTTTTCCCGGCATCCATGTGACTCTCTTCCAAATGTACTCTTGTCTTGTATTCACTGATTTTTCTTTGTCTTTGCCAAATAAATAATAATAATAATAATAATAATATTCTCTTAAAATCTCAACCAGCTTTGCATTCTATTAATGGAAGATTCAATGGGAAATTTAAAAACACTTTAATGCACTACGCCCCTCCCCGTTCCCATCATTTGTAACATTTCTTCTTATACTGATTTTCTAATTATTGAAATTTCTGAATTATAACCCAGTAATGACGGGATTTTTTTTTAATTTGTGCATTATGACGTAAGTATACCAGGATTATTCCAATGGCTTTTCGAAATAAGATTCTTTATCTAAAAAGTTGCATATGAACCGTTTTGTTTGACTCTTGACTGTTGACTCTTGCTCAGATGAGTGAATTGAATTGATTAGTCAACATTACGTTAACATGAAGCAGAGGGAATTATTTAATTTCTATTCTTTTGATGCAAATAAAGATTTCACCGACATTTCCTTGCATTATTAAAGCAATGACTTATATAACGATGATAATAATAAATAGTGATTTCAAAAAAATGTATTAGGAAGAGATGATTATTTAGAGGAGAATATTGAGTAAAATATCGGAACGTGAAAGCTTAGATAAATAAACTATGAATAGATCTTTGTAACTAAGCAACAAAAAGAAAGAAACAAAACAAACCGATAAAATAAATCCACAGCTGAAGGCCCTGTCATTTGGCGACAAGCTGCTTACACTGGACAATTTTCTTTACTCAATTTGGGGTACACTTTGCCCAAATGTTGTGTAATGATTTCCTCAACAAACATGCATGTTCCATGTTTACTCAGTATTGGTTAACATTTTACCAAACTCTCTTGAGTGTATCTAAAGACTAAAATATGTCTATATATATTTATTTCGAAGATTAATGATTTAGAAAGGCCCCTCCCTACCCCCCCCCCCTTATCATCCAACGGGAAAAGAAAAACGGGGAAAGGAGTTAACCCCAAAACCACTAATGTGCCACTATCTTATCTCTCTCTCTCTTTCTCTCTCTCTCTCCTCATTTCTTGTCTCTCCCTTCTCTTCCATTCTCTCTCTTTCTCTCTCTCTCTCTCTCTTTCTTTCCTTCTTTGTCCCCCACCCTCTCTCTTTCTATTTTGATCTCTCTCTCTCTCTCTCTCTCTCTATCTCTCAAGGGCAATAGTCGTTATTGAAAGATCCACCCTGTATAAATAAATTAAAAAAACATTGCAATGAATAAATTCGACTCCGTGGAGTCGAATTCTCCCAAGTCGTATATCAGACATCTCGATCGCTCGCTCTCTTTCTCTCTCTCTCTCTCTCTCTGACTTCACATTATAAGTAATACCGTCTTTTTCACTCCTTTAACTGCACTGATTATCAATAACCCAAACATACAAACAAACACAATGACATCAAATGTAATATTTCAAAGTATTTCAAAATTCATCACTTTTGTTTTAATCGTCGAAATAACTTGGCGCAAGATTTGTTCGGACTTTGTAATTTGTGCAGGTACTGTTTTGTTACTAACTGCAATTCCATCGTAATTGTCTACGAGTTGTTTTCCCCTTTATTTATACTAAAAGTCATTCTAATCTCTGTTTTTATCGTTATCTTAAAAAATGTAACTCTCTTCCGCATGATGTGATGATACACGACCAACAGGTTGAGCCCTCCATACTTATTTGTATATATATTTAAAACTTTTATTGCTTCTTCATTTCAACAAGGAAATAACAAAAATACATTCATAGGCGTTTTACAAATATATAACTTCCATATTATAATATTAAATAAGTCAGAATCATAAATGTGAACAAAAATGGATTAAGGCAAGAGAAAATAAGTACGGCCTTTAAACTACACTATCAGTTTCCACTTATTAAGATGAACATGAAGGTTCTCTTTACGTAAAGCAATATTTCGTTCAATTTTCTCAAGGTAAAGCATATCTGCCTGAAACTGACTGAAAATCAACATTTTATCAAAATATTTGTTTTTATGAATAAAGTATTTATCATGAAATATAACCGTGTTTACAAAAATGTTTCCTGGTTGTACGCCAAAACAGATATCTAGTTTAGAAAGTGGTAAAATAATTACTTTTAACTCATATAACCACTTGTAAACATCGGTCCAAAATTTATTTATAATTAGGCAGGAGAAAAACATATGCATTAAATTTTGGTTATCCTTCTGGCAAAAATTACATTTGGTGAGGTCTTTATACCAATACGAAAGAGAAATTCGTTGGTAGCAATTCTCCGGTGATTGAATTTAAATTGGAATGTTCGAATTTTTGTATTTAAAGTTGTCTTGAATGCTTCAAGAAAACGGTCTTGCTATTGAATTAAATTCTCTGGACTTAAATTCAAATCATATTCCCATTATTCTTAAATGGTTTTGTCTTTTCCAAACGTAGGGATATTTTTTCCACAAATACCAAATAACAAAATTTAGTAGGTTTCTTCTTTTTGGACAAAAATGTACTAAGTTTGTTATCTTCAAAGCTAGGATTACAAATTCTTCGGGTAAAAACTTTCTTCCAAGTTGACCTGATTGCATAAACAATAGCACTATAATTCATAAACTGAGTTAAATTCAGTTGAAAACCATACTCCAGATTGAAAAGGTGTTGTTCTTTGTTTCTGTCACTTGAAACAATTTCCTAATTTCCTGAGTAAGGGTCTTTGCGGCATGATGCAAGATTGTTCGATTTTATTGCAAGTTTCGACTCCATCACTTTGGCTTCGTTTCCTTCGCGATTTGTTTCTCGTTATTTATGTTTCTGAATGAAACGTTATACAGACGAGGTTTGGTCTCGTGACAGCTCTAGTTTAGGCTTCATTTATAAAATCATGCCAGCGCATTTGGGCGGACCGCTGACATGAAAGCTCCATCAACTTCTGGGCATGAGAGACTAAAAAAGAAGATGGCTCTCATGGACCCATTCTGTTGTCTTTGGCCACGTTTCCCGGTTTTCTGTTGACCGTGCTTTCTTGCCAAATGTTCACTGCATTTAGCCATAGCTGTGCTAAATCTGTCTATCATAGCACAATAGCAACTGTTGGTTGTAGTCTGGGTAATAGTGTAGTTGATGAGACGTTATATTGAAGCTGGTCGGTATATAGGCCTTACTCATGTTGCCTTAGCTTCCTGTAAAGCAGTTAAGAAAGAAGAAACATGATCAATTAACATCATACACATGGCTAAAGCGTTCAGTTTCATTCAATCATTGTTAAATACTGCTTGAGGTATGAATGTTTACACTGTCAAGTTAACGGTAATGGTAAAATTATAGGCTTGTCATAATAGATTAGCTCACCGAATCTCATCTCTTTTAATTTAAAAGAAAAGTTGTATAAATGAAAAGAGCTAGAAAGTGCTCACCATGAAAAAAGGTTTTCCTCATCTTTATTCCACCATTGCAACAGATGATCTTGATGAAACCATCATTATGATCCCGTCGCCGCGTTTATTACCAAGGAATATGTTTGAGATGCATTTCAATTTCATTAATGCATTGTCTCTCGAGGCTCGGCTGTTATACATCACTGTGATGTAGCCGATTTGCATGGGGATAGGCTGATGATGTTGGCTGCTCGCTCATGCTGCTGTTTTACCGTTTAAATAAAACGATAAAGCAGAGTAGAATTAACCAGCTTGTTTTCATGTTTTTACTCATAATTTGTGCAAGCTTGCGTTGAATAACAAAAGACGGTGCATCGTGTACATGTATTACAACAATACGATTTATAATTATATGTAGAGTATATTGAATTTAATTGAATTAAATTGAATTTATTATGATTCAATGGGATGACTTTCATTATATTTCATTTATTTCATAATTCAAATGCATAGAACATTTAAAACAATAAAGTTTTGTTACCAACGAAAAGAATATAACTTGTTAATATCAGGTTTATAGTTATGAAAGTTCTTTACTTAAAGATACTATGTCCCTTTTGCAGCCAACATCAAATTCTGTAGAACTTTGCAGGAATTATGAATATGTCATGTATGTCCTATCTGTGAAATTTAAACGTTAGCAGTGTCCTAATATTCAAATTATGCAAGGAAACCCGTTTACTTGCTAGACTTCACTGTCAGACACTATTGAGTGACTGACTGGCTTTTTTCTTCTTTGGTAATAGCATACATAAAATGACGTGTAAAGGGTACATGAGCATTTGTCTAATTCAATAACCCACTTCTTTTAATGTAATGGCCAAAATTAAACTGATTGAATCTTTGCGCAACATAAAACGTACGACCATTCGGTAAAATGGTCTAAAAATAAGACTATTACTTACTGGCTCTACAGCTCCTAAGTCGATTCGACAACTAATAGTCGTTATTTTCCCACTTAAAGACATTTTCAAGCCCCCCTTTTAAGGGAAGTTCTCAATTAGTATTATCTTTCAAATGCCGTTGGAATTTAATCTTTCATTTTTTTTTCACCTTTAAAACACGTTAAATCAAAGTCTATAATAATGTCGATAATGCCGACCACTCTTACTATTTTATCTGAATTTAAAGAATGATAAAGTTGTTCAAGATGTGTTGACAGATATTGATGTTTTAATTTGTCCTATCCATTTGATTCACAATAATAGAGACGAGATAAAACACAGCTGGTCCACCCCAGCTGTTGTATGTACATTGTCAATGGGTTTTACAGTGTAATATGTCATCCTGAGGTGAAAAATGGTATTCTCATATTTGAGAACTACTTATCTTTATTTCTGAATGACAGTGATCCCTAGTTTTATTCCTAGCAGAAATGCCTTTCTGAAGAAGTGTAGGTGGATAAGTTGGAGTTACAAAGCGTGTTAAATAACCTAAACCCACTTTTCTTGGAAGCTTTTCTGGGCCATTCTATAACACACAAACTGGAGGAAGACAAAAAATGTCAAACTTTTGACCCCTTTTTAAAGGAGTGGAACAGGGTGAAATCAAAGTAATATTGGCTATCTCTACACTGAATACAACTAATATTATCATTCTAAATAATGGTGACCATACAAACTTTTGACATTTATTAAAATTTACATTTATTCCAATTTGTATTAGTTCAGGGTTCGTACTCGCTTTTGTTGCCACTCTATTTCACAATTATAATTATCCTTCATGCTCTATACGTTTCAAATAGAATTTATGTTTTGTACCTTCAAATGTATCACGGAATGTTAATGTTATCATCGCTTTAAGATTTGCATTTTTAATACCACTCTACAAATAATTATATTGAAATATTTCACTGTAAATTTCACTGTAAATGATTTTAATAATAATGATGAAAGAAAACCAGAACAACAATGCCTGAGGATTACCTCTAAATAGGCCTACTCATTTGTTTAAGGGCTCTCTTTGTTAGGTTTTTACCTTTTTTAAAGCAAAAAAAAGTCCCCTAAAAAAAAGCATGAATAATAAATCACGATTAAAGAGCAAAATTAAGCAGAGGATCAGAGGAAAATGATCGATTTAATACACAACGTAGGGCGTTTTTCGTCCTTTAGGTTTTCGACCTTTAGGACACAGGACGTTTGTCTAGAGTGATAAACAAGGACCAGTCTCTCCCACTGATCTGCTCATATCCCTGGTCCCACCTATACGATAACGAAAATACATCCATCCAAAATGTTTTGTTTGTTTGTAGGATAACAATAACTATCGAACTTATAATTGGTTTTTCGGATTTTTTTCCTTCACGGAACGCACTACAAAAAACAGAGCCATACTTCTCTGTTGGCACATACTAAAATAATGATCGTTTTGGCGGCATATTTCGAATGTTTTGTTTTTCAAGCAGTTTGAAAAAGATTTATGCAAAAGTTTCAACCACTTTCACGTTTTTACCACCAAAAATAAAACACCCGAAAAAGCAAAACAAAACAAAACGACAACAATAACAACAATAACAACAACAACGACAAAACATAGTTTGTCTTTTCCTTTGATTTTAAGTTGTAACTACCTACAAAATAGGAATCGTTAAAGGAAAGTTGAGACCGAGGCTCTGTGGTGCATGTATAGTGTAGGTGCTAAACTACATTGTGTATGGGAACTGACCCGGGCTCGCATGCTTTGTATCAGAGTCAAATTCATATCCTGCTTCGGCGGGCATACTGTGTAGATTGAATCTCTTTAGAAATCAGCACTAACATTTTTAAAGGGCAAAAGGTCAGTGATCAGTGTAGGCTACCGAGATGCCCGATTATTGACTTGACTTGTAAGTGCAATGTTGGCACAGTTTGCCATATGTCTAGGCATAAATGCGCCTGTAGATTGATTCTTATTCTACAGGAGAGAAAATACTTTATTAAGACATGGAAAACATGGTCTCTTCATTGCTTGCTGGGACACAAGTCTTGAAAGTCCTTGTTGTGTTAACTCTTTTCATGTCTTCGCCAGAACAGGTCTCTGGAGGGAATGTGCTTATGAACGCTTTGCTGGGCGAGGGCAGTCATTTCTACTGCATGGCGGCCATCGGGGAAAGCCTGGTCCGTCGGAACCACAGTGTTACCATGCTGATCAGCAACGCTTTCGAGCACCGAACCAAAGACGAAAAGTATTCACGCCTTTTCAACTTCGAGGTGTTCAACCACACTGTACCTGTTGAGGAAGTGCATCATCAGTTCGATGCTTTCAACAGGAGAGCCTTCTCCTCGGCAACTATACAGCTGAAGACATTGCTGGAAATCATGAAAGATGGACGAGCCGTTGATTGTGATAACATATTGGGGGACCAGCGCTTCATGAAGCACCTCAAGGACAGTTCTTACAATATGTTGGTGTATGATGTGATTTGGTTCTGTGGTCCTTTGATCGCCAGGAGTCTTGGGATTCCGTATCTCACTTCGATTTCGTTTCCGTCACCCTGTACCTACGGCGGTTTTTACCTCCGCGATGGCTCGATGAATCCATCCTACGTTCCTGAAGTATTTACAGGTTTTACGAATAGAATGACCTTTGGCCAGCGTCTTTTGAATGTTTTACAGACGTTTCTTATTGAACTGGTAGCCAACGATATGATGAAGCCATATGAACAGCTCATCAAGAAACATGGCGTCACAAATGACAATATTGTAGACGTCTTGTCGCAGAATGAGCTTTTCCTGATAAACACAGACTTTGCTCACGAATTCCCATGTCCATTGCATCCCAAAATAAAACCTGTTGGTGGACTTACAACCCGGCCCTCAAGCCCGTTGCCCCCAGAGCTAGAGGATTTCATGGAAAGCTCAGGAGATTACGGCGTCGTCATCTGCACAACCGGGACCTACTTCACCGATGTCCCTATCAACATCGTCAAAGCATTCTCGGAGGCATTTGCTCGAATTCCTCAAAAGGTCATCTGGCAGTTGACTGCAGAGCTTGAGGATATCCCCGACAACGTCAAGGTTTTACCTTGGGTACCACAAAACGATCTCCTAGGACATCCAAAAACCAAAGTATTGATGTACCAGGGTGGGAACAACGGGTTCTTTGAGGCCATCTACCACGCCGTACCCCTTGTCACATTCCCAATCCATGCTGATCAGTACGATGTCGGTGCCCGCGTCGAGGCCAGAGGGATCGGACGCAACATCGACAAGAGGACGATCAGCGCCGATGTCCTCCTGGAAGCCCTCCAAGATGTCATCACCAACAACTCCTACCGAGAAGCGATGCAACGAGTTTCGGCCATCTTCCACGATAGACCTCAACGTCCTGCAGATAGGGCTGCCTTTTGGGTCGAACACGCCATGAAATACGGTGGTCGCTATATGCATTCCTCATCCTACGAAATGAATTTCATCCAACGAAATCTTATCGATGTCTACTTATTTATTGGTTCTTTTTTATTCGCAGTATGCTGGCTCCTGTATCGGGTACTGAAAGCATTACTCAAGTTTTGCTTTGTCAGAACAACGCAACATACAAAGTCTGAATAAATAATATTTTGTTCATAGGCACCTTAATAAATTCCAAACACAATTTTTCTTTTTTATGCAATATTCTTTCAGGTTCCGGTTTTAGTGTCAGTTTGTTTATTTTTTTCATTCTGGAGACGATTTTCACAAAACGAGGATAAACAGCAAAATTTTAACGAAATATTTTTATAAATCAATACCATATATATTCAATTTATTTTGTTCATGTTGTTAGTTTTCACATTTGCAAATCGAATAAGATTATTGAAAGTGAGGGTGAAGTACAGAAAACTACGTTTGCATATCACTTTTATCAGTCATAGGCTCTAACGAGTAGAGAAAATCTAGAGTAAAGTACTGCTTCTGTTGAATAAATGCGTTATAAAAAGGAAGTGAAAAAACAAAAGTTTTACATTTCGCCAAAGCCAAAGTTCCACGGCAACCAGGATTGACCTTGTGTGTCAAAGGTGAAGCCTGGGTCAAGACATAGTTGCGGTTGTATTCAATAGCCAAATAATGGCGAAGAAGAACAAGAGAGGGGGAAAAAGAGAATAGAAAATAAGAAGAAGAGGGAGTAAAACACGAATAAAAAGAAGGAGAAGAAGGAGAAGGAGAAGAAGAAGAAGAAGAAAGAGAGAAAGACTGGATAGAGAGACCAATAATAATAATAATAATGATAATAATAACAACAATAATAACTAGACATCTAATACTTGTTAATAACAAGTATAGGTGGGCTGTTCCAAGTGCATGCCACACATGTTTAGTGACATACTAAGTAGTTTAGATAACATTGGCATGATTTGACCTTATTTTTTGAAATAATCCTCTTATTCAGGTCTATTAGTGTGCCAAATTTCTAGTCTATACAATGCATGGTTTTAGAGAAACCATGTACAGTATATTTGACCTTGGACCCTCAAATCTAAATATCAAAATGAAATATGCATTTTCTAGATTTTTGTTTTTTTATAAGAAATCATATCATCTATCCAACTATGAACTAGACTTGAATTCGTCACTTTGACGAATTAGGTGATACGTATGCTAATGATTTACATAATGAAGAATGCATTTTCACGATTTCATATTGTTATATAAAATGCTTCTACCATTATGATCTATCCATATGTCAAGTTTCTACTGTTTAGCCTTGATCATTATGGATGTATGGAAGATTGATTGAGACAATTTGACCATTGACCCTGGACAACAACCAGTTATACCTTTGACTCTAATTGACATGAGGTATACAGGCATTGCATATTCCGTGGTAACAATGAACTTAATGAAGTAAGCGAGGGAAAATGAAGGCAATGACAAACGAGAGAGAGCGACAGAATATGGCCGGGTTCAAATTAAGTTTTCTTTAAATAATTAGACCCAGTACTGAGGATCTTTTTATCTGCCATGTTTTTGTTATTTGACTTCTTTTGACGCTACATAGAAATGCCGTCTTTTGTCACCAAATATTGTTCAAATAGCATTGTAGAGACGATGAACACTAATGCAAAGTCGTAAGCCATGACAATGTCAATTTCTATCTCGCTCTGCTAAAAAATCCGAACAATAGAACCAACCAAGTTGAATCAACTGTTAAACGAATTTATCATGAGTCCTGAAATTTCAATTTGTAATTACTGCACGTCACAGTAGTAATAAAGAGCAGCAATGGCGAACGATTGTCGCTAAAATTCAGAAATTGTTGCTTAGATTGCTTTTCCACTAAAAATTAACATGAGACATCAAGCTACATAGAACTATGATCGACAAACATGATATTGTTTTGAAAACAGTCAGAAAACATTGCAGGTAGAATAAATAAGAGATAATGTGGTCATGTAAACAAGTGCATTATGTCCATGTTAGTCCCCTAGTACCGAAATCATGATTGTATTCTCCACTTATTTCTCCTATATAATTTATTTTAATTTAAAATAGATATTCTAATGTTTCTTCTTTTGGCTTGATTATATTTCAGCAACGAATTGACAGTTTTGGTAGACATCTTGGATGTATCATAGCAATAAATTCTTGGCACATGACGTATTGTGTATACAATAATTATGATAAGAAGAAGCATACAAATAACTATAAGAATAATAACAATAACAAATAATCACTATAATAATGATTATAATTACGATATTTACTATAATAATAAATATAAAAATTATAATCATAATGATTATTATGATACTGCTGCTATTACTACTACTACTACTTCTACTACTACTTCCACTACTACTATGAAGAAGTAAATGAAGAAGAAGGGGTAGGAAAAGAATCATTTCAGCGATATTAGTGATTATATTGTCAATGATTGAGGCATACACATACACATTACATATTCCGTGGTAAGAATGAAGAAAGAGGGAGATTGAAGGCAATGACAAACGAGAGAGAGAGAAAGAGAATATGGCCGGGTTCAAATTAAGTTTTCTTTAAATAATTAGACCCAGTACTGAGGATCTTTTATCTGCCATGTTTTTGTTATTTGACGGCTTTTGACGCTACATAGAAATGCCGTCTTTTGTCACCAAATATTGTTCAAATAGCATTGTAGAGACGATAAACACTAATGCAAAGTCGTAAGCCATGACAATGTCAATTTCTATCTCGCTCTGCTAAAAATCCGAACAATAGAACCAACCAAGTTGAATCAACTGTTAAACGAATTTATCATGAGTCCTGAAATTTCAATTTGTTACTGCACGTCACAGTAGTAATAAAGAGCAGCAATGGCGAACGATTGTCGCTAAAATTCAGAAATTGTTGCTTAAATTGCTTAAATTACCATGAGACATCACGCTACATAGAACTATGATCGACAAACATGATATTGTTTTGAAAACAGTCAGAAAACATTGGAGGTAGAATGAATAAGAGATAATGTGGTCATGTAAACAAGTGCATTATGTCCATGTTAATCCCCTAGTACCAAAATCATGATTGTATTCTCTACTTATTTCTCCTATATAATTTATTTCAATTTAAAATAGAAATTCTAATGTTTCTTCTTTTGGCTTGCTAATATTTCAGCAAAGAATTGACAGTTTTTGGTAGACATCTTGGATGTATCATAGCAATAAATTCTTGGCACATGACGTACTGTGTATACGATAATTATGTTAAGAAGAAGAAGCATACAAATAACTATAAGAATAATAACAATATCAAATAATCACTATAATAATGATTATAATTACGATATTTACTATAATAATAAATATAAAAATTATAATCATAATGATTATTATGATACTGCTGCTATTACTACTACTACTACTTCTACTACTACTTCCACTACTACTATGAAGAAGTAAATGAAGAAGAAGGGGTAGGAAAAGAATCATTTCAGCGATATTAGTGATTATATTGTCAATGATTGAGGCATACACATACACATTACATATTCCTATGAATTATTGATAAAAAAAAAATTCACCCACCAGGGTCATTGACCCACCAGGAATCGAACGTGGGTCGCCGAAATGGGAGGCAAGTGCTATGACCACTATACCAAAATAATCCACATAGACATTACACGTGAACGGAAAATGGAATTCTCAAATCCCACTTTGCAAGTGAAATATGAGCATGATCCCGGCATCTGATCGAAAAATAAAGGGCACAATTGTGATAGCTTATTGTCTCAGCTACAACATACTCGAAGCTCAGCAAAACAAAACTAAAACGACGGAGATATTGCTCGCGAAAGACGGGAATGTAGAATCCAGTTTTGAAAAAAGTCATGTCCCATAGAGAATACACGCAAAATGTGAAAAATTGACATGCCTCCTTTAATCGCAAAAATACGCCATGATGCCTTTGTCAAAATGAAAATTGTGCAGACTGCATTTGTAGAAAATTGTCTCAGCTAGAACATATCAAAATTTGGAAGAAAATGAACAATATTTACAGAGATACAATCAATTTTCAAAAATATGCTGACGTCATAATATGCAAATTCGTATTTTGAGTTCCAAGGCCATTATGATGACGTCATGAGTTAATTGAGGGTCAAATGAGACATGAAATCATATCTCCGACTCATAATCTATCCAAATATGAAAAAAAATTGGGAGTTCCCATCCATTCTGAAGAGTTACAATGAATTTTGTATAGGCATGTTTTTGCCCATATATGCTATGTATTACAAGAGCTCGCGCGCACGGACATTTATCTTGAATGGACGCTCATCTTGTTATTAATGGTCATAAAGAAATAAACATGGTATCAAATTGTTCGAAAAATATGGGAAATATCATGAAAGAAAAAATGGCGATTCTATGTTGTGTAATGGTGTTACGCGCGAAAACGCGCGCGCATGCGCGTGTGCGCGATTTTTATAAAATGCTTAAAATGGCCTGAAACGTATGCAAAATGAATTTGAGACGATTTGGAGCATTTTAAAATTTTGCGCGCGCATTGACGCGCGGACGTACGCGTACGCGCGCGTTATTGACCTGAAATTGACCGGACGGATATTGACCTTGATCATGATAAATATGAATGAGAAATGATTTTCCGTTATGAAGATATGATCATGAGTAGATTTTCAGAAAATTTCACAAAATGGCGCCTAGATGACGTCATCAGTCAAGGTCAAGGTTGAAAACCTTATTTTGTTTGTCCATATGCCTATACATATGTGTGCCAAATTTCAAGGTATTTGATTTAACCATTTTCAAGATATCTTGCTAACAAAAAAGTGGGTCGAAATAAGAAAAATAAATAAATAACTAGACATGTAATACTTGTTAATAACAAGTATAGGTGGGCTGTTCCAAGTGCATGCCACAAATGTTTAGTGACATACTAAGTAGTTAATATAACATTGGCATGATTTGACCTTATTTTTTGAAATAATCCTCTTATTCAGGTCTATTAGTGTGCCAAATTTCAAGTCTATACAATGCATGGTTTTAGAGAAACCATGTACAGTATATTTGACCTTTGACCCTCAAATCTAAATATCAAAATGAAATATATGCATTTTCTAGATTTTGTTTTTTTATAAGAAATCATATCTCCCACTCATACTCTATCCAACTATGAACTAGACTTGAATTTGTCACTTTGACGAATTAGGTGATACGTATGCTAATGATTTACATAATGAAGAATGCATTTTCACGATTTCATATTGTTATATAAAATGCTTCTACCATTATGATCTATCCATATGTCAAGTTTCTACTGTTTAGCCTTGATCATTATGGATGTATGGAAGATAGATTGAGACAATTTGACCATTGACCCTGGACAACAACCAGTTATACCTTTGACTCTAATTGACATGAGGTATACAGGCATTGCATATTCCGTGGTAAGAATGAAGTAAGCGAGGGAAAATGAAGGCAATGACAAACGAGAGAGAGAGAGCGACAGAATATGGCCGGGTTCAAATTAAGTTTTCTTTAAATTATTAGACCCAGTACTGAGGATCTTTTTATCTGCCATGTTTTTGTTATTTGACGGCTTTTGACGATACCAAGAAATGCCGTCTTTTGTCACCAAATATTGTTCAAATATAGCATTGTAGAGACGATGAACTCTAATGCAAAGTCGTAAGCCATGAGAATGTCAATTTCTATGTCGTTCTGCAAAATAATCCGAACAATAGAATCAACCAAGTGGAATCAACTGTTAAACGAATTTATCATGAGTTCTGAAATTTTAATTTGTTACTGCACGTCATAGTAGTATTAAGGAGCAGCAATAGCGAACAATTGTCGCTAAAATTCAGAAATTGTTGCTTAGATTGCTTTTCCACTAAAAATTAACATGAGACATCAAGCTACATAGAACTATGATCGACAAACATGATATTGTTTTGAAAACAGTCAGAAAACATTGCAGGTAGAATAAATAAGAGATAATGTGGTCATGTAAACAAGTGCATTATGTCCATGTTAGTCCCCTAGTACCGAAATCATGATTGTATTCTCCACTTATTTCTCCTATATAATTTATTTCAATTTAAAATAGATATTCTAATGTTTCTTCTTTTGGCTTGATTATATTTCAGCAACGAATTGACAGTTTTGGTAGACATCTTGGATGTATCATAGCAATAAATTCTTGGCACATGACGTATTGTGTATACAATAATTATGATAAGAAGAAGAAGCATACAAATAACTATAAGAATAATAACAATAACAAATAATCACTATAATAATGATTATAATTACGATATTTACTATAATAATAAATATAAAAATTATAATCATGATTATTATGATACTGCTGCTATTACTACTACTACTACTTCTACTACTACTTCCACTACTACTATGAAGAAGTAAATGAAGAAGAAGGGGTAGGAAAAGAATCATTTCAGCGATATTAGTGATTATATTGTCAATGATTGAGGCATACACATACACATTACATATTCCGTGGTAAGAAAGAAGTAAGCGAGGGAAAATGAAGGCAATGACAAACGAGAGAGAGAGAGAGAGAGACAGAATATGGCCGGGTTCAAATTAAGTTTTCTTTAAATAATTAGACCCAGTACTGAGGATCTTTTTATCTGCCATGTTTTTGTTATTTGACGGCTTTTGACGCTACATAGAAATGCCGTCTTTGTCACCAAATATTGTTCAAATAGCATTGTAGAGACGATGAACACTAATGCAAAGTCGTAAGCCATGACAATGTCAATTTCTATCTCGCTCTGCTAAAAAATCCGAACAATAGAACCAACCAAGTTGAATCAACTGTTAAACGAATTTATCATGAGTCCTGAAATTTCAATTTGTTACTGCACGTCACAGTAGTAATAAAGAGCAGCAATGGCGAACGATTGTCGCTAAAATTCAGAAATTGTTGCTTAAATTGCTTAAATTACCATGAGACATCACGCTACATAGAACTATGATCGACAAACATGATATTGTTTTGAAAACAGTCAGAAAACATTGGAGGTAGAATGAATAAGAGATAATGTGGTCATGTAAACAAGTGCATTATGTCCATGTTAATCCCCTAGTACCAAAATCATGATTGTATTCTCTACTTATTTCTCCTATATAATTTATTTCAATTTAAAATAGAAATTCTAATGTTTCTTCTTTTGGCTTGCTAATATTTCAGCAATGAATTGACAGTTTTGGTAGACATCTTGGATGTATCATAGCAATAAATTCTTGGCACATGACGTACTGTGTATACGATAATTATGTTAAGAAGAAGAAGCATACAAATAACTATAAGAATAATAACAATATCAAATAATCACTATAATAATGATTATAATTACGATATTTACTATAATAATAAATATAAAAATTATAATCATAATGATTATTATGATACTGCTGATATTACTACTACTACTACTACTTCTACTTCCACTACTACTATGAAGAAGTAAATGAAGAAGAAGGGTAGGAAAAGAATCATTTCAGCGATATTAGTGATTATATTGTCAATGATTGAGGCATACACATACACATTACATATTCCTATAAATTATTGATAAAAAAATTGACCAACCAGGGTCATTGACCCACCAGGAATCGAACGTGGGTCGCCGGAATGGGAGGCAAGTGCTATGACCACTATACCAAAATAATCCACATAGACATTACACGTGAACGGAAAATGGAATTCTCAAATCCCACTTTGCAAGTGAAATATGAGCATGATCCCGGCATCTGATCGAAAAATAAAGGGCACATTTGTGATAGCTTATTGTCTCAGCTACAACATACTCGAAGCTCAGCGAAAACGAAACTAAAACGACGGAGATATTGCTCGCGAAAGACGGGAATGTAGAATCCAGTTTTGAAATCTCCCATAGAGAATACACGCAAAATGTGAAAAATTGACATGCCTCCTTTAATCGCAAAAATACGCCATGATGCCTTTGTCAAAATGAAAAATCGTGGTGACTGCATTTGTAGAAAATTGTCTCAGCTAGAACATATCAAAATTTGGAAGAAAATCAATCAATATTTACAGAGATACAATCAATTTTCCAAAAAATGCTGACGTCATAATATGCAAATTGAAATTTGAGTTCGGAGGCCATTATGATGACGTCATGAGTTAATTGAGGGTCAAATGAGACATGAAATCATATCTCCGACTCATAATCTATCAAAATATGAAAAAAATTGGGAGTTCTCATCCATTCTGAAGAGTTACAATGAATTTTGTATAGGCATGTTTTTGCCCATATATGCTATGTATTACAAGAGCTCGCGCGCACGGACATTTATCTTGAATGGACGCTCATCTTGTTATTAATGGTCATTAAAGAGATAAACATGGTATCAAATTGTTCGAAAAATATGGGAAATATCATGAAAAAAAAATGGCGATTCTATGTTGTGTAAGGTGTTACGCGCGAAAACGCGCGCGCATGTGCGTGTGCGCGATTTTTATAAAATGCTTAAAATGGCCTAAAACGTATCCAAAATGAATTTGAGACGATTTTGAGCATTTTTAATTTTGCGCGCGCTTACGCGCGGACGTATGCGCGCGCGTTTTTGACCTGAAATTGACCGGACGGATATTGACCTTGATCATGATAAATATGAATGAGAAACGACTTTTCGTTATGAAGATATGATCATGAGTAGATTTTCAGAAAATTTTACAAAATGGCGCCTAGATGACGTCATCAGTCAAGGTCAAGGTTGAAAACGTTATTTTGCTTTGTCCATATGCCTATACATATGTGTGACAAATTTCAAGGCATTTGATTGAGCCATTTTCAAGTTATCTTGCTAACAAAAAAGTGGGTGGAAATAAGAAAAATAAAGAAATAAATAAATAAACTAGACATATAATACTTGTTAATAACAAGTATAGGTGGGCTGTTCCAAGTACATGCCACACATGTTTAGTGACATACTAAGTAGTCAAGAAAACATTGGCATGATTTGACCTTATTTTTTTGAAATAATCCTCTTATTCAGGTCTATTAGTGTGCCAAATTTCTAGTCTATACGATGCATGGTTTTAGAGAAACCATGTACAGTATATTTGACCTTTGACCCTCAAATCTAAATATCAAAATGAAATATGCATTTTCTAGATTTTGTTTTTTATAAGAAATCATATCTCCGACTCATACTCTATCCAACTATGAATAAAAATTAATACACGACAAGGACTCAGATTTCCCATAAGGTTGTACTCAAACGATTGACATATTTCTCCCATAGATATAACACGCAAAATTAGGCATTTTATTACATTGTTTGTGATAGTATATGATAATATGTTATAATAGTCGAAGAAGATCATAAAATCAAAACGACGGCAAAAAAAAAAAAAAAAGTTGACCCACCAGGAATCGAACTTGGGTCGCCGGAATGGGAGGCAAAATAATCCCCATAGACATTACACGTGAACGGAAAATGGAATTCTCAAATCCCACTTTGCAAGTGAAATATGAGCATGATCCCGGCATCTGATCGAAAAATAAAGGGCACACTTGTGATAGCTTATTGTCTCAGCTACAACATACTCGAAGCTCAGCAAAAACAAAACTAAAACGACGGAGATATTGCTCGCGAAAGACGGAATGTAGAATCCAGTTTTGAAAAAAGTCATGTCCCATAGAGAATACACGCAAAATGTGAAAAATTGACATGCCTCCTTTAATCGCAAAAATACGCCATGATGCCTTTGTCAAAATGAAAAATCGTGGTAACTGCATTTGTAGAGAATTGTCTCAGCTAGAACATATCAAAATTTGGAAGAAAATCAATCAATATTTACAGAGATACAATCAATTTTCCAAAAATATGCTGACGTCATAATATGCAAATTGAAATTTTGAGTTCAGAGGCCATTATGATGACGTCATGAGTTAATTGAGGGTCAAATGAGACATGAAATCATATCTCCGACTCATAATCTATCCAAATATGAAAAAAATTGGGAGTTCCCATCCATTCTGAAGAGTTACAATGAATTTTGTATAGGCATGTTTTTGCCCATATATGCTATGTATTACAAGAGCTCGCGCGCACGGACATTTATCTTGAATGGACGCTCATCTTGTTATTAATGGTCATAAAGAGATAAACATGGTATCAAATTGTTCAAAAAAATATGGGAAATATCATGGAAGAAAAAAAAATGGCGATTCTATGTTGTGTAATGGTGTTACGCGCGAAAACGCGCGCGCATGTGCGTGTGCGCGATTTTTATAAAATGCTTAAAATGGCCTGAAACGTATCCAAAATGAATTTGAGACGATTTTGAGCATTTTGAAATTTTGCGCGCGCTTACGCGCGGACGTACGCATGCGCGCGCGTTTTTGACCTGAAATTGACCGGACGGATATTGACCTTGATCATGATAAATATGAATGAGAAATGATTTTCGTTATGAAGATATGATCATGAGTAGATTTTCAGAAAATTTTACAAAATGGCGCCTAGATGACGTCATCAGTCAAGGTCAAGGTTGAAAACGTTATTTTGCTTTGTCCATATGCCTATACATATGTGTGCCAAATTTCAAGGCATTTGATTGAGCCATTTTCAAGTTATCTTGCTAACAAAAAAGTGGGTGGAAATAAGAAAAATAAAGAAATAAATAAATAAAGGCAATTCTAACGAAAATATAAGGTGGTCTGTATTATATACAGCCCACCTGATAATAAAGGCAATTCTAACGAAAACATAAGGTGGTCTGTATTATATACAGCCCACCTGATAAATAATAATAATAAAGGCAATTTTAACAAAATTATAAGGTGGTCTGTATGATATACAGCCCACCTAATTATAATAGCCTAATAATATGTCTTGTTTACCTAGGGTAGCTTCATCAGTATATCAATACTGTTCTCCCTGTGTGTATATTGGGTTTTTACAGACGTGTATCAATCAGATATGATTATTTACGTCTGGGGACCGACCTTTAACGTCACCATCCGAAAGACGTAAGACGAAAGACGCCTGAGGGCCCTTCAATCATAATAAAGGTTTTCCCGCCCAATTTCATCAGAGTTGCATCCGATTTAACGATGCGATCATTCAATATCGAGCGACTTTGAATGATCACCGAGATCAACATTCAAAAAGCTAACTAGTTCATTCAATTTAATTGTATTAGCATGCGATTTCATGATTTTCTCACATAAACATGTAAAAAGCGCGTTCAAATTAAAAATGCACGTAAATGCATTCAAATTCGCACCTGCAACGCCCCGATGAACGTTAAGGTATTCAAATTCACGAATAGGTAATCATTTATAGCATTTGGGCAGTATTTCTTTTACTGTTTAAGTTCTTTGCAATCTGCATCTGTTTGAATAAATTATGCAAACTTTATGTACCTTGAAATGGGACCTTTGCCTTATCTTGAAATATCTTATTTGGTAATAACGTAAGTATGTACATGATAAGTACTTACTTACATGTAACAAAACTGTGAGTTATAACCGTTCTGTAAGTGTTATATCCATACTGCTAGGGAATAAAGTAAAACTGGAAGAGAAGATTAGAAAGCAAAGAAATATATAAATATGATTAAAATAAACATTATGAAAGTTTAAAAAATGAAAATGAAATTATATAATTAAAAACAGTGAAAAAAGTAAATATGACGTGAAACAACCGCGGTAATAATTACATAGAATTACAGAACTTGTTTATGTTACTTTATTTCGAACGTTCAAAATGCGAAGGTGTGTGCCTACAAATGAAATTGAAATTGGTATTAAGGACGAAATTGAACGTATATCCAATGACAACTTCGCGACACTAAATTTAATGGATACTCTCTAAATTGAATGAAATAAAATTTAAAAGGAATGCTATCAAACGAATGCTCAAAGAATGAAAATGAACCATGAGAGCAGAGAGTTGACGAAATCGTTCGAACTTGAACGCCTATTCATGAATTCGAATGGAACTCTAATGAAATTGGGCGGAAAACCTATACTACCCCGGCTGTAGCCGAGCTACCATGAAAACTAGAATAAAGAGAGTTACTGGAATAGAGAGAGAGAGAGAGAGAGATAGAGACAAGGGTTGGACCGCTTGGTTGATGGTTATGACGTATATTACTGTTCAGTGTGTATAGGGGCCGAGAGGAAAGTGAGCTCCAATCTATCAAGGAGTATTTTGAAGTTTACCATTACTAGTCAGGTGGCTTAGTGAAATTATCGTTACTTGCCGGATAAAAGCACCATTTTTAGTACAGGGCTTCCTTAGGTCTTACTAAACGATATTAGGCTAGGAGCCCCCGGCAAAATTTCAATTTAAGGGTGTGGTGGGGCGTCTTTGGAGCCCCAAATGATTTTATTACAATGATTTGTTGTTGTACAAATGCCATTTTGGTACAGGGCTTCCTTAGGACCTACTGAACGATATTAGGGGAGCCCCGGCAAGAGTATCATATAAGGGTGGGGGCGGGGCGTCGCCTCGTAGCCCCCAAATAATTTAGAAGGTAATATAACATTTATTTGTAGTTGTACAAACGCCATTTTTGGTACAGGGCTTCCTTAGAACCTACTGAACGATATAAGGGTAGGAGCCCCCGGCAAGAATATCGTATAAGGGTGTGAGGCAGGGTCGTCGCCTCATAGCCCACAAATTATTTATAAGGTAATATAACATTGAGTTGTTGTTGTACAAACGCCATTTTGGTACAGGGCTTCATTAGGACCTGCTGAATGATGGTAGGGTAGGAGCCCCCGGCATAAATATTCATATATGTGTGATTGGGGGCCCCATTGCGTTGTACAACCGAAACTCAATGTTATATTACCTTACAAATTATTTGTGGACTACGAGCCGACGCCCCTGTCCCACACCCTTATATGATATTCTTGCCGGGGCTCCTACCCTATATCGTTCAGTAGGTCCTAAGGAAGCCCTGTCCAAAACTGGCATTTGTACAACAACAAATAAATGTTATATTACCTTCTAAATTATTTGGGGGCTACGAAGCGACGCCCCCGCCCCACACCCTTATATGATATTCTTTCCGGAGGCTCCTACCCTAATATCGTTCAGTAGGTCCTAAGGAAGCCCTGTACCAAAAATGGCAATTGTACAACAACAAATAAATGTTATATTACCTTCTAAATTATTTGGGGGCTACGAGGCGACGCCCCGCCCCACACCCTTATATGATATTCTTGCCGGGGGCTCCTACCCTAATATCGTTAAGTAGGTCCTAAGGAAGCCCTGTACCAAAAATGGCATTTGTACAACAACGAATCAATGTTATAAAATCATTTGGGGGCTCCAAAAAGACGCCCCGCCCCACACCCTTAAATTGAAATTTTTGCCGGGGGCTCCTAGCCTTATATCGTTTAGTAGGTCCTAAGGAAGCCCTGTACCAAAAATGGTGCTTTTATCCGGCAAGTAACGATAATCGATAAATTTGACGCTAAGCCACCTGACTATACTATTTTGAGTTAAAAAAAAAAAAAAAAAAATCGTATCCCTCCCGACTCCCGGTAGAGTTTTTCAGCTTTTTGTCCCCCTCCCCCTTCCAGCTCTTTTAATTTATTTTGCCTTCACCCCCCCCCCCCCCCCCAAAAAAAAAAAAATCTTGGTATCCTGGTACCGTCAAATTATAAGAGGCGCTCTATAAAGTTTTGGTTTTGCCCCCGCTTATTCAATAAATTATTGTTTTGAATACCAAGACAGTGGGTAATAAATTGTTACTTCGTACAATGATGAGTAGCGCCATCACCAGTTGCTTTATTAAAAAAGGTCCCATGTTTTGACGTCGTGAAAGTTCTAGTTGAATTGTTTCTTTGATACTATTAGCTACGACTGTATGAAAAATGCCTGGATATTTTAAGTAAGTGAGTAACGTTTAGGGAAGGGAAAGTTAAGTTTCACTTTCAGTATTCATTTTCATTTTTAATTTCGATAGCTATTGTTAGCCATTTCTCATATTCTCATAATTATTCAGAATTAACCTAATAATCATGCAGTATGTTGGTCTATTTATTTACTAGACCTATATTAATTTTGATGGCCAATGGATTTTCATTATTAAATTCAGCTCCCTCGCTTTACTCGATCGCGAAAATTCGAAACTGGTAATATACTGGGGATTGAGACAGCGCCCCCTCCTTCTAGCAAAGTGGTGCTAACAGGTCGTGTGGGTTTCCTCCTGTCCTCAGTGAAGCTATGTGTGTCTGAAGCAGGGGCGGCGATTTCTTTTCATGACCGGGGGGGGGGGAGGATGAAATGCAAGGGATGAGGGAGCATAGTGAACGACAGGGGCGAAGGTGACGGAAGTCACTACCCCCTCACAGGTTTTGAAGTTTTGTTGTATTAAAAAATTACATTCCTTAGCAAAACTATAGTATAAAAACAAGCAATATGCCTATACCTTTTCACACTTCACTTTTACTTTGCCGGTAATAAGTGTGCAGTCCAAAGGGTTGTAAATATTTAGTAGGTCAATTTTAGTAAGTAGGGAGCTTGGGCATGGATGGGACTTCTATTTCCCACTCTAGGCTCTGTTCATCAAGCTAGGAATCTTGGTGTAATATTAGATTCTATTATGTCACTTGAAACCCATGTTTCAAATTGTGTTAAACTGGCCAATTGTAATCTGCGTAATATCCGAGCAATTAGGCAATATCTCACACCTCAATCTACCCAACATTTAATACATGCTTTTGTTACTTCGCACCTGGACAATTGCAATTCATTACTTTTTGGACTACCCGCCAACCAAATTAACCGATTGCAAAAAGTTCAGAATGCTGCTGCTCGCCTTGTAACAAACTCTAGAAGATCATCACATATCACTCCTATCTTGAAATCTCTTCACTGGCTCCCTGTTCAACAGCGTGTGATCTATAAAATTCTTCTCTTAACCTATCGTGCACTAAATGATCTAGCTCCAGAATATATTTCATCCCTTCTATCGCCCCACTCCACAGGTCGTTCTGGTTTACGTTCATCACATAATAATGTTAGGCTTAAAGAAATACGTACCAAAAGAAATTGGGGGGATCGAGCATTTGCATCAGCCGCTCCTTCTTCGTGGAATAAGTTACCTTTCTCTATTCAAACGGCCAACACTCTTTCTACTTTTAAAATTGGGCTTAAAACTCACCTGATGCTTAATGCATATTGTTAAATTTCAATGTTTTCTTTATACAATGCATGCCAAACAAATAATCACCCTGTGCCACATTGTATATACCATGTCGATGCATGATGAATTTACATGTAAGTTAATATTTAATATTTCTTTAATCTTAAGTATGTTCAATTCCTAATATAAATTTAATTTTTTTGTATGCGCCTTGAGCATCTCTAGAGATGGATATGTTGCGCTTTATAAATATTGTTATTATTATTATTATTATTAGGCCTCTGTCATGTACATTTATATTGATATCGCTATTATGTGAGGGAGCGTAGCGACCGAGCGAGAAGATTTTTGTAATTTTATTAGTCTAAACGCTGCACTCTTGGGCCCTCCAGAGCCTTAACAAAAAAAGCAAAATTATATTGCAGTTTTTAGTCAGTATTTGCTATACATTTCTTTTTGTTTGCACTTTTTCAAATTTTCCAGGGGGGACGATCCCCCCTAAAAAAAATGAGGGGGACGTGTCCCCCCCCCCCGGATCTCCGCCCCTGGTCTGAAGTAGTTAAATACATTTTATAAACTTGTCCTTTTAAAGAGATCCTACTTAAGCAGCATTTATTTCATAATACAAATAGACATTGGTACAACTAGATCATATTTATACAGAACTGATGTATATTACAATATAGCGTATACATGGCCCAGGACAGTGGATTTGCCAAAGCAGGGCATACTACTAGTATATAGACATAAAACATACAGTTGTACAGATAAGATACATAGTGTAATGAGATAATATTATATATTGAGAATTAATGTGGTAGGTCAGGAAATGTCATACAGAGAGGTGTCCGGGATTGGAAAGCAATAGCCCTACCAATTCTTAAAATTGATGAAGAACTAAGCCCCATCGTCCACCAGAATTCGGGCTGGAGCTTCAAAGAGCTTGTCTTAGAAATCCCGAAAGTGTGTGATGGGCGAGTTGGGAGAGTGGAATAAGAGATGGAACAGAAAACAGTTTAAGTCAGTTTTCTTCAATGCTCACAATGAAATTGATTAGGGTTCTTTTTGTATTATTTTCCTTTAAAAAGAATGGAAAAGAGAGGAGAAGGGAGACGAAGGAGGGGTGAAGGAAGATAGATAGAGAGAGAGAGAGAGAGAGAGAGACTAGGGAGAGAAAGGGGTATAAAAAGGAGTGCTAGAGATTAAGAAGTTAAGACCGTGCTGAATGTGAGAGATAGAGGGGGTAGAAAGAGAACGTATGTGAGAGAAAGAGAACGCATGTGAGAGAAAGAGAAAGGAAGAGAGAGAGAGAGAGAGAGAGAGGAGAAGAAGAGAGAGAGAGAGAGAGAGCCAAAAAAAAGGGGGGGGGAGAAAAATAGAAAGTGGGAGAGGGAAAAGGAAAACAACTATCGAGAGGAAAAGAGAGAGAGAGAGAGAGAGAGAGGGAGAGGATGAGATAGATAAATAAAGATAGAGAGGAAAAGTTGGAGAGAAGAAAATGAAGGTTCGACGAAGAGAAGAGAGAAAGGGAGAGAGAGAGAGAGAGATGGAAGTGGTGGAGCGGGAGGGTAATGTTACTGGTGTTGACGGGATTAAATTATTTTTTAAAAAAAATTAAAAAAAGATAGGGGTGCCCTTTCATACTATGATCTTCCTGTTTGAGCCGTCTTGATAATTGAAACTAAAAAACAAGCACTTAACTTTTGCGCGACGTATAAGGAGACCAATAGGCAATAACCTATTATGGCCCTTACAAGACGCAGGACTATCTTCAGTGGTTGTACATTTTCAATTAGAATTCAGATCGGAAAAAGGGGGAGGGGGGTGTATCGGGGGTAGGGGGTACCACTTGTGGCAAACCCAGTTATATGTGATTTAAATATCTCCCCCAAAATGTTATCGGGAACGCATGTATATAGGCTTAAAATTGTTGGTGTAACGTCTTTCCCAAGAAAAATTTACATACAATAATAAAATACATCATGGCTTAATTTCTACCTAGCGTAACTCAGTCCACTGATATTATATAGGCCATTAGGTCTCATTTATTAATCTCATTGGGTCACACCTAACTAGATCACAAGATATTAAGAATGATGAATACTTTTTTGCGAAACTGGAGTAACTGGGATCTTAATTTTCATTTATTTTCTTTGCCGAGAAAGCTCTTAAACAAAATAAGTCAAAATTTCAACAAAATAAAACTAAACAAAACAAAATAAAACAAAACAAAACAAAATAATACACAGCACAATAAAATAAAACAAGAACACAATCAAAACAATATCAAAACAAAACAAAACAATAAAAATGAACACCAGGGAAAGGCGGAAATAAATCTTGTTGACAAAATAACTGAACCCTAAAATAATGACTAAATTTATGTTATAAAATACCGAAATCCATTATTTTAATCGGCACCAAAACGGGGCCAAAACAAGCTATTAAACTTGCCATCAGCAAGGGAATTAAATGAAGAAAAAAAGAGGGTACAACATATACGGCGGTATATATCTATATATTTGTAACTTGTTATATTTGTTTGTCGGTAACCTTTTCTTTTTCTTTTTCTTTAATATTACCTATTATTTATTTTAGGTATTAGCGACCATTGGGTAGACTGGCTTTAGGTCATCACAGGACTAATGATATCAGATCCATGAAAAATATACAGAAGAGACTTTCAATCTTCAACTATCTGTTGTTGATTGGTCAGGAATAACTGACTGTACAGATGTAAATGAGGCATGGTCAATATTTCGACATGTTTTTATCTCAAATTTGAATATGATAGCGCCACTGAAACGGATTAGAATAAAACAAAGATCAGAAACTTGGGTGACTAAAGATATTCTTTCCCTAATTCAAGAGAGAAATATAGTATACAAAAAATTGAGGAAAAGAGCAAAAGATGAGACTCTCTATAAAAGATACAGAGTATTAAGAAATATGGTCCAAAGAGAGGTGAAAAAGGCTAAACTCGATTACTTACAAAACAAGATAGAAGAAAATAAACAAGATTCGAAAAGGCTTAGGCAGAATCTTAAAAGCTTAGGATTAAAAAATAAGAAGCGAAAAGAACAAGAATCTGTCATCACAATTGATGGGGAATTATTTCATGATTAGATGGCCATCGCTGATGAATTCAATTCTCATTTCACAAATGTGTCTGCCAAATTAGTAAACAAACTCCCCCCTTCCAAACTATTTTTTCAGCGCAGACAGTGATTGTATTCGTGAGTTTTACGAAAGAAAAGGTATACGTGAAAACAGCTTCGAGTTATTACCAATCAGTGAACAATTTGTTTTCAAAATTTGTTTTTATATTTACGTAAGTTGAATGTATAAAAAAAGTACTGGGTTAGACATGATTCCAGCTAAATTTCTAAAAGATGGTGCGAAGGTTTTATTTAAGCCTCTAAGTTACTTAATGAACCTATCTATCTTGACGAGTACTTTTCCAGAGGATATGAAAATAGCAAAAGTGACTCCACTTTATAAAAAGAAAGATAAAACTGATGTTAGCAACTATAGACCTATTAGTGTTTTAAGCGTAGCATCAAAGATTCTAGAAAAATCGGTCTGTGTTCAAATTGAAAGATACTTCAAAGAAAATGATATAATTTATGAATTTCAATCTGGTTTTCGACATGATTATTCGACTGAAACATGTCTAATTCATTTGACTGATTATTTGAGGACAGAAACTTCCCAAGGGCGCTTTGTTGGTATGGTGCTCCTTGATCTGCAAAAAGCTTTTGATACAGTTAATCATTGCGTCTTATTGAAGAAGTTACAACTAATGGGTTTTAATAAGGCAAGTTTAGAGTGGTTAAGATCCTACTTATCTAATCGACACCAAGTAGTGGCCATTCATGATATTCGTTCCAAACTAATGCCTATAACATGCGGTGTTCCTCATGGAAGCATTTTAGGCCCAATTCTATTTTCAAGTTATATAAATGATATGTGTATTTGTATAAAAGACTTAAAACTATTATTGTACGCAGATGCCTGGCAGATGACAGCGTACTACTCTATTCAAATCCTGATCCTAAATATATTGAGGAAAAGCTCAGTGAACAGCTGTCTACGTGTGTCGACTGGATGACTGATAATAAACTTTCTTTACACTTGGGAAAAACAGAAAGCATTTTGTTTTGTTCAAAAAGTAGTTCTAAAAAGTCATTTGAATTCAAAGTGACACACAATAATCAAGTAATCAAGAGAAAAGAGTATGTGAAGTATTTAGGCATTGAGTTGGCTAGCGCAATTTTATTTTCATCTTTAGTAGAATCAGTTGTAAAAAAGTAAATTCTCGTCTGAAATTGTTGTACAGATATCAAAGTTGTTTGGATTTAAAAGCAAGACGTACAATTTATTTTGCTCTTATTCAATGTTTGTTTGACCCTGCTAACCCTGCATGGTAAAGTAACATAAACAAGTCAGATCAAAAGAAGTTGAAGATTATACAGAACAAAATGGTGAGATTTATCAACTGTTCTGGTCCAAGAACTCATGTTTGCTACTGCGAACTTTCTAAAGCTGTTTTTCTTGAAGTCGACCAAAGATCAAAACAACTCGTATTGCATCACGTGCATAAAATTTATCATACTAGGTCGAATTATTATATTCGATCCATCTTCGATCTTGTTACTGACCTTCATGATTATAATACAAGAAATAGCCGATTCAACTTTAACTTACCAGAAAGAGTAGGTAGTATTGGAAATTCGTTTTATTACAATGCCATAAAACATTGGAATTCCCTTCCCAATGGTGTAAAGGAAATAGAAAACTATGCTCATTTTAAGAGGAAATTAAAGGAATACCTAATACTTGAGAGTCAGAGAAGAGAAGTGAATGACATGTTATATGATTGAAATTTGTATTCTTCTGCCGGTTCATACTTTTTCATTTTGTATATACTTATGTTTTTGTACGTTATAGAAATTCTACAAATTCATCATTATTTTCCTCTTCTTCCTCCTCCTCTTGTTCTTCTTCTCCTTCTTCTTTTTCTTCTTGTACTTATCATTTCTATCATCAGTTTAATGTTTATATTATTATTATCTTTCATAAGTAATTCTTTTTATTGTTCTTATCTGTCTGTAAATATTATTATTTTAACTTATTAATTTTAAACATGTCTGTAGGGGACCCCACTGGAAATAAGCTCTCGAGCTTTCGTAGGTTATCCTGTTCAAGCTGACTTATTTTTGATCTGTTATTATTGTACATGTATATGTTGGAAGCTTGTCGAATAAAAATCAATCAATCAATCAATTTACCTTTTTCTTTGCGAAAATGGAGAATGGGAGATATTTTTGTTTTAGATACTTCTGAAATCTTACTATGTCTTTAACTTTTTTGAATATTTTTGAATATTGATGGAAATTGTTCTTTAGGGGTGATAGTTTCTCTGGCATATGAATCAAGAAACATATTAATGAATACCTTTTAATTCTATCCCTAATTACATTGAAAGTTTTTCACAGAAATACCAGCCGCCATTAATCATTCAACCAAAGACTCTCATATTGTATTTTAAATTTCTACCGTAATCTAAATCACTTCGAAATTACGTTTCATATTTATAATTGTTGTAGTTATTTACATTTGCTACTTATGTGTATGTATTTTCCCCTCGATCCCAGTTATTGTACAAAAGTCACAATTCCGTTTTTATGATTGCAATGATTTTTTAAATCATCTTGATTCAATCATCTTTACGATACACCAAGTAGATATAGAAAACTAGATGGCATGAATCGCAGATGGCGACATACAACTTTTGGAAATAGGATTAGTCTCACAGAAAAGGCCTTATTATGATTAAATCATTCTTTAATTTAACATTTCCCCCATTAAATCCAGTATCATTCAGAAATATTTCATCATTTTCTTTTTCTTTGTATTTTAAGATATTTTGTATCGATGAAATAAACGGAAAAAAATGTATATGTAATATCATAATCTTATGATATTTTGGAGATATTTCAATTATAATATAATTTGCATTTTTGGAGACTAGCCATCTGGCCGAATGTTTACGTAGCTGATGTGAATACTGATCAGTGAAAAGAGCCGACGGAGCACCGCAGTTCATCGGTGAAATGTTTAACTTTTGGTTGACTATTCTAATCGACAACTAATATTAATTTGATACTGGAGATCTCGAATATATTTACTACAACCAGGGTAAGTATACATACCTTCTAATTATCTTCTTAACTTAAGTGGCATGTGCACTGCACTATTACCTGAAGACATTTTTTTTCTTCTTCTCCCTGTCGCTCATTCATTTCCTGTGCACTACTCCGGCAGCAGACTTTAGGTAGACTCGAGACAGTCTACCCAAGTTCCAACCGGCGGACCATGCCCACTCGGCCTCGGGGTCTCTTCCGGTGAAAATATGGCTCATTTTAAACGCCCATCACATCGTTGGCTTCTCATGTTATCGTAAATGTAAAAAATTGTTTATTTTAGAGTGAATTATGAACTGAAATAAGGTTATTAGAAAGACAAATTTACATTCATGATTATGCCAGAGAATGGTAGAAAAAAGTAGAATTTGACTAGAATACTAGATCTAGATCTATTCTATTTCTAGGTGTAGATCTACGTGTAGACCGAAGCGATAGCTTCATTCAGTCTCTAAAGAGTCTGATATTGATTGCTTTTCCGCTGGCGCTGAGACTACGTCTGGCTCCACTGACCGCCTATAATATATACAGACTGAAGTACATGCACATCGTATGGGCAAGTGAGGGGAGGGAATGGGTAGGTTCACCACGATTACATGGGAAATGGACAGGGACAATAAGGTATTTGCTGATAGATTGGACTTAGACTCTAACTCTGTAAAAAAAAAAAATTAAGTTTAATCAAGAAAAATGTAGCAAGGATTTCAGGCAAGATCACTGTAATTTTCAGTCATATTCCTGATACACAGGTTAAGTAGAGTCCCTATAATACACAATGCCTAAAACTTTCAAAAGTTAGGTTATATTTCATTATTTGCTTTCCTTAACCTTAAGAATAGCATTCACCTTGAATTATTTAAAAAACTTGTTCAACCCTACATATTTCTGAGTGTCCCTCCTCATTCTTCCAGCCCCACTTCCCCATAAGTTGTACTTTCAATTAAAAAATTAAAGTTTTGCCAAGGTTGCTACTCCAAAATGAAAGGCTGAGTACTTCTTTTGGTCCCCCTGGCATCATATTACATGTTAGACAGAAATAACCGTCTGGTATGGGTCATTCTTTAATAAAACTGACATTTGTCAACATTTTAGTCGTTAGGCCCCTCCCACAAATATGACAAACTTGAGGAGAAATACATAATTTCTCCTCAATTGCAGTAATTTAAGTCAGTAAGAGTTCCTTTTGTACCCCCACGAAATTGAAAAAAAATGAAATAAAAGGACCTACCAAGCTTTTGGCTGCTTCTCGATGATCCACGTCAAACATTCTGACCGACAAAAATCAAAATGGAGGCTTATGAATATTCAAATAGGATAATGAGGATGGTTGACCTCCGCGCGCCGCATCGGGGATAGCGCGCGCACATGAAGCAGACAACACAAGAACTCAAACCACCCTGGTACACCCGGTACACCCAGTATCCACCATGCATTTCCGATGCGAGACGTACGTGCACGTCTATGAATGAGGTCAATGGGTGGAGACTACAAAACTTTGTCATTAATATTCATTACTTTGATTCAAGATGGCTGACGATAGTCACAGTCTGAAGACGGTCAAGTGGAAGAGATAATAACACTTTTTTGAAGAAGATTTCAGATGCAGAGGTCCAAGGTACATATTTTATGAATGTTTATCATGTTTGCTATCATTTGAAATGTCAATTGTAATATAATAATAATATAATAGTTCAGTTCTTGTATAGCGCATTATATGTTTTGAAATAACATCTCTATGCGCTTCCAAAGAGCTTTGGACATTATTACCCTAGCTTTAGCTCCGGCAGCCGTTATCAGCGCACAGTGCATTTCAAGGAATAATCCTACCAGGTACCCATTTACCTCACCTGGGTTGAGTGTGGCAAATGTAGATCAATGTCTTGCCAAAGGACATTAGTGCCGTGGCGGGACTCGAACCGCGGACCTTGTGATCGACAGTCCGGTGACGTATCCACTCGACCACAACACCTCTGTAGTTGTTTGTGCCTGTGCCCTGTGATTATGACAAAAAAGGATTACCGGTAAACTTAGTATCAGGGCAGTATTGTCTTATCATATACCCGTAGACCGTATCTTCCCTGTACGATGGCATACTTTTAGGGGAGCATTCAGTCTCTATATATGGAGGTCTAGTGGAGCCAGACGTAGTCTCAGTGGAACAACCGACAATATAGAGAGACTGAAGCTTTTGTTCTAATTACATGTAGTCCATACATTGCACGCACACACTCACACAAAAATAGCTTCTGGATGTATGTTTTAGTCGCATTTGAGGCCTTGTTGAGATGCAATAATTATATGCATCAATGGAGTATTGAATTCCATTCCAAGTCCAAAAAAAAAAAAAAAAATGCACCTACAGTGTACATGTAGGTTTGTTGCTGCTAACATATGTATTGTACATGTACATGTACCTGTACTGGCTAAAAATTTCTGGTCAAATCGCATTTGTGCTGAATTACCGGTACTCTAAAATTCATTTTCAATATATTTCAAATGTTTATTTAGAACTTTAGTTTTGTCATGTTATCTTTATAATA
This sequence comes from Mesocentrotus franciscanus, assembly GCA_037976565.1. NCBI lineage: Eukaryota > Metazoa > Echinodermata > Echinoidea > Camarodonta > Strongylocentrotidae > Mesocentrotus > Mesocentrotus franciscanus. Next base: position 11,083,553 of record CP137679.1, read on the forward strand.
AATAAGACTTTGCATTATTCAATGGAAATGCAAATTGTTGAATGGCTATTTGTAGATACTGTTTTGTAATACAAAATATGCCCTGGCTGAATTATGGGGCAAGTAATTTATAGTAAGACATTAGACTGTGGCCATTTTGAATGGGGTAGCATCTTGACTCTTCAGCAAGCAAAACAGAAAATGGAAATAAGATAAGAAGATCAAAATATAAGAAGAAACAGGGCGAGAGGAAATCAGTGTGAAAGGATTATAATTTTCCTGTGTTTAAAAACCCAGAAGAGTTTTAAAGTGGACATTGGTTCTACTTGGCCCAACTAACTCTCTCATTTGCTATGGTCAGTTTTTTTTAATGCAATTTCTTGCTGGCAAAATGACCTTCAACATTTGTCATGATTATTCATCCGTGCATTTATGGTTGCATTTATCGTCCAATATTTTGCCTAGAATCAGCGTTTTCAAATGTCTTTCAGGCAAATTTTTAAGGTGATAAACGCAAAGCCTTTTTCAAACATCTTTAGATGTGACATACAGCCAGAATCACGTTTCTGAGACATGATAAATGCAAAGCTGTTTTGAACCCCACATACAAATTGGACCTTCCCATGCTAATGTGCTTCCTGGGTCAAACGGCGCAAAGCAGCTGCGCGGAGACAATTTATTTTTAATCGTGAATAGACGATAAACGCGACATCCCGAAAATCACGTTCCTATAGTGGGGTTCGATATGTACATATATCTGTGGCAAGACACGATAAACGCACCCTATTATACAGTAGACTGTACATGTATAATGTACTCAGTTACTCACCGTAACACTGTCATAACATTTCCATAAATTTTGCAAGTAATGAGCTACCCTCTAAATATTCCTCCCCCATGATGCAGTAGCACATACATGTACATGTACATGTAGGTCCTGAAGTACAGTACATGTACCTGTTCATTTTTGGGAACGACTCATCAGTTCAGAGCAGTTCATTTATGGGGCAAAGCAGGGAGGAAGGTAGAAAAATTAGCAGTCATTAGCATCGGCATTGAATGCACTGTGGGTGTGTTCGCACGGGAAGAGGACAAACATGATTACAACTGCATAAAGGTGCATGTGGGTCTGTAGTTAACCTTTAAATGCATACATATACATAAGTTCAATGAGAGAGAGAGAGAGAGAGAGAGAGAGAGAGAGAGAGGGAGAGAGAGAGAGAGATACGATTGTAATGTAAATTGGGTTTGTTCACTACAAATACATGTTTGCAGACTATGAATGTATGCAGACTATGATTGAATGTATGCATCTTTAAAGCAAGGGAGAAATGTACAAATGTACATCCGTATGTATTGTACAATGTACATTGGGTTTGTTCACACAGACCTAACAGTATGCTTCCAGCCTACGAGTTTACAATTATACATTTTTAAAACTAGTGGTGACTGGTGAGATACGTGTACATATTTAAGTCTGTTCAAACTGAGAGATACACCTTACATCCAGTGTACTTACAGTAATTGGTGTGTTCCCACACATTACATAACAACATGTCTGCAAAACCGTAGGTGTGCTTGTAAATGGACATCTTCAAATGTGGAAGAAGTAATGATGAACATACATGTACATGTACATGCAGGGTTTTTCACATAAATCAGGCCTTAAATTTCAATATTTTTAGGGCAAGGCCACTTTTCTGTAGGGCACATTCCTATATTACAGCACAAATAGGAAGAATTGAAAAGGGCACCAAAAATCTCCAAGGCCAATGAGAGGGGCATTGAGGCCAATCAAAAGGGCATCCAAGGCCATGGCCTTGGTGGCCTTGGATTAATTTAAGCCCTGATAAATGCATATCAATGTTTTCATGATAGATCTTTAAAACACACCTTTTTTACCAGCAAGTATTATCTCCCACAGTAGCGTCTGCCTGTGCGTTCAGACTATTAACATTTGTGGAATAGCTGTACTATAAGTCATATTTCCCCCAGTCTGAGCATCGTTTACGGCGTATAATGAAAAAAACGTTTAAACGTCGTTTCGCATGAAACTCGATTAAGAATCAGCATTCTGCACAAGTCTGAATGTATGGAAATCATATAACTGGGCGGGGCTTAGCGTGACCGCGCACTCATAGTCGGCCGGCTGTCGTGTCAACTGACCTCGTCAAAATTAGTTTCCTTATATAACGTTTCTTTATACGATGTTGTTTTTTAGTCTGCATGCTCCTTTGGCTGTAAGATGATTCTTTATACTTGTTTCATAATAAGTTTCCTTTAAACTGGACAGGCGATACATCATTTTCATGGTTTCATAATCCCTTGATATTTTGTCAAGTCAAAATAGAGCTGTGACCAAGACCTTTTTCTCTCCCATTATTAACCTTACTCATTTCAGAAATACATCAGTCCAATAATGAGGAAATACAGTTTCTTCCTGTGTACATGTATGTATCTTTTGAAAATTATAGTTTTTTTGGAGCACTAGGCCTACATGTATATAGAGCTACATGTGTACGCCTTTATACATGTAGATATAAATCAATTATGAGTTTTTAAAATGCGAGGAAAACAATAATGCATGTCAATTACCAAATAAGGTCTCTCCATTTACAACAGGGACTCTCCGGCTTATTGCATTAAATTTTACAAATGGGAAGAGTTGCATTTACATTGTGTTCATTGTAATAGTGTGGGTACATTATGTGCATATGTTGCGTTTTCACAAAATACCGGTAGATTATTTCAAAAGTATGTGGGGGTCGGCAGAGGTCTTTTCGACACTCTTCCTCCCACTCTCTCCCTTCTCTCTATCTTCTCTCTCCCTTCTCTCTCCCTTCTCTCTCCCTTCTCTCTTCATCTTATTTACATAGATCTCAAACTAATTATGTCTCTCTCTTTTTCTCTCTTTCTCCCCCTCTTCTCTCCCTCCCTCTTCCTATCTCCCCTGTCTCACGGTTTTATTCATATAGAAATCAAACTAATTATGTCTCCCTCTCTCTCTCTCTCTTTCTCTCCTTCTCTCACTCCCTCTCCCTTTCTCCTATGTCTCTGTCTTATTCACAAAGATCTCAAACTAATTATCTCTCCCTCCCTCTCCCTTTCTCTCTCTCTCTCTCACTCCCTCTTCCTTTCTCCTATGTCTCTGTCTTATTCACAAAGATCTCAAACTAATTATCTCTCCCTCCCTCTCCCTTTCTCTCTCTCTCTCTCTCCCTCTCCCTTTCTCCCTCTCCCTTTCTCCTATGTCTCTCTCTCTTATTCACAAAGATCTCAAACTAATTATCTCTCCCTCCCTCTCCCTTTCTCTCTCTCTCTCTCACTCCCTCTCCCTTTCTCCCTCTCCCTTTCTCCTATGTCTCTCTCTCTTATTCACAAAGATCTCAAACTAATTAACTCTCCCTCCCTCTCCCTTTCTCTCTCTCTCTCTCACTCCCTCTCCCTTTCTCCTATGTCTCTCTCTCTTATTCACAAAGATCTCAAACTAATTATCTCTCCCTCCCTCTCCCTTTCTCTCTCTCTCACTCCCTCTCCCTTTCTCCTATGTCTCTCTCTCTTACCGTATTCACAAAGATCTCAAACTAATTATCTCTCCCTCCCTCTCCCTTTCTCTCTCTCTCTCTCTTTCTCTGCACTCTCTGTCTTATTTATATACATGTAGATCCCAAACTATACAGATAGTCAAATGTACACATGTTCATGTGCATTGTTTGTGTATGCATATGAGATATAAAGTACATGTACTTACATACATGTAGGCTTGGAAAGAACTTCCTTATATGATGCCACATATTTATGGTACCCTTAAATCTGTTATTTCCCTTATCCCTGCCGGTGGCTGTGAGAAACTCGCACACACTCTTTGAATCACCGTGATTAACACATGCCAGGAAATGGTAACCAACAGTGTTTGTTTCCATGGTAACCCTAGGCCTATGCTTGAGGTAGGTTTTCCCTTCAGCACACAAAATAAAAAGCAGTCTGCTCCATTATCATTATAATGATAGAATATTATTATTATTATTCAACATAAGATGAATTACACATACCTTGAAAAGGTCAAGTATTATTGATGTAAGATGAAGAATTTGCATTAACTACATGTATGAACATTACAGTGAGATTGTTGCTGGAAGATTTTTTTTTTTTAAACATTTTTTTTTTCACGCGTTGCTGTTTATACACTCATCCATGTTTGTTTTCAATACTGAATGATTTTTCATTGAGATTCTTTGGATCGTTGTCTATATCCTTCTCTCCCTATCTATATCACTCTCTCTCTCTCTCTCTCTCCCTCGTTATCTCTGTCTTTTCCTCTCTCTCTCTCTCTCTCTTAATCTTATTCACATACTGTACAATAAATCTTAAACCATCTCTCTCTCTCTTTTCTCTCCCTCCCTCCCTCCCTCCCTCTCCCATTCTCCCCTCTTTCTTTGTCTTATTCTCATAGATCTCACACTGTATATACACCCTGTATATATATATATATATATATATATATATATATCTTTCTTTCTGTGTGTCTCCCCCCCTCTCTCTCTCTCTCTCTATCTCCTCTCTCTCTCTCTACCCCCTCTCTCCATCTTATTCATAATACCCATCTCAATCTATATATATATATATATATACACTGTATATGTCTCTCTCTCTTTCTCATTCGCTATATCTCTCACTCCATCTTTCACACTCCCTCCACATGTATCTCCATCATCATTAGAATGATAAGAAGATATCATAATTATTCATTCCAACTCCAAGAGGTACTGTAGATACATGTACAGCATGTATTCAACAACATTCGTGGAGGTACTAGTATTGAAGATATTGTCTTGAAAAGGTCAGGTGTTATTAGAGGCAGGATATTGAATCAAAGACCCCGTTCTCACTCACTTTGAAAGTGGTCTTAGTTAGACCGCTCCAGAGGAACGGGTCTTGAGGAACGGTTTGCGAACGTTTTCACACTCCGAGCAGTTTTTTATGGCTCAAACCGCTCCACGAGTCAAAGTGGTCTTGTTGCTATGGCAGCTCAGGTCAGCGGGTCAATTTTTTCGCGCGCGGAATACAAACCGTATGTACCGTACTACATGTTTCGCGCGAACATCACTAGCTCACTTCCGTTCAAAGTACGCTTCCGTTCACATTGCACGTTTGAGCGGTCCAAACCGCTCTTAATAAGACCCGTTCCTCAAGACCACCTCCCGAGGTGGTCTCCTGGAGCGGTCCAGAAGTCCACTTCCTGGACCACTTTGACCGTTCTCACTCACCTCAGAACCGCTCCTGAGGAACGGGTCTTAGTTAGACCGCTCCAACGAAGTGAATGAGAACGGGGTCAAACTCTCCTTATTGCGATCAGATTATTGCGATCAGATTATTGCGATCAGATTATTGCCAGATATAATGTTTTGTATGATGGCTGAATTCAAATGTCATCTGTTTGGAGTCAGAAGGGCATTAACCCTCTGTTAAAGTATATGAGGTAAAGCCCTTTTATCTTCAAACAGACAATCATGTCTGGTTGAGTCTTTACAGCCACAAGGGCATTAACTCTGTGTTGAATGGATATGAGTTAAAGTCCTTTTTGGCTCTAAGCCAATATGAAGATTATTAAAAAAATAAAGTACTTTCAGACTTTGCTGCATTCATCCATACTTATAATACATTCCTTCTCCCGTCTTCTCTCTATCGCTATTCTTTTGATCAAATATACCTCCCTTTCTATCTTTTCTCTCTTCTTTCTCTCTTTGTCCCCCCCCCCCCTCTCTAGTTCTTACAGGATAATCAAGAAAAGATAGACATGAATAAATACTTCTTTCTTTTTATAGAATTTTTTTTTAGAATTTTTTTTTGGTGCCACAAAGCTCTCATGATTTTGTATGAAATTGCATACTCTGATACCGTTCCTCAAGTTAACATTTAAAGAAAAGCTGTGTATAAAATTCTAAATAATAGACTTTCAAAAATGTTGATCAATACCTTAAAATAACCTTTAAAAAAACAATGGGCTGAAACTGAGAGGAAGCTATGAAAGTTTGCTTAGATAAAAATAAATTTTCAAGGAAGAACAATGTCATTTCTTGCCAACATTTTACCTGTGTCATGTACATTTATGAATGAATGTCCCTTCTCTATACAGTGAACCAAACATACATTTAGTATTTGAGCTTTTGTTGTCTTGCTAGAGTAGGCCCATATATTAGCTTTTTGTGGTACAAATATGAGGATTCATGTTCAACTCATTGAGATATAGCACGTGTACATGATTTCCAAATTACATAAATTACACACACACACACACACACAAATGGAGTGTGATAAGATGATACATGTTCATGTACAGTTAACATCTAAATAAATTAATACCTTCCCAAGTTTTTTTTAATTTTCAAGTACAGACATGTATGTGAAAAGTTGATTTTTTCAGATTTACATGTATGTTTCTTGAGAATGTGGCATATTCAAACTTTCATGTAATTCAACCAGTCCACCTTTCATTCTTGAGTCGTGAAAACACCCCCACAAAACCCATAAAATTTACAAGGGGTATGAATGATTCTGTTGTTAACTATATATTTAGTGAAGTGCAAGAAAGTATATTGGTATGACAAAGTACATGTAGCTTATCAAATATATCAATTTCAGTAAACAAATATAATCCAGGCCTTTATTTAAGTAGGTTAGTACATGCACTGCACCTACTGAAATCTGCTTATGGCCATTTGTTATGCATGGTCCAGTGGATAATCATTTCAATAGGATTCTCCTGTACAGTTAAAGGATATCTCTGGACAGACATGCATTGCAGAAACAAAGTAGAAGTTTTTTTTAATTTTAGTAGAGCAGTTTTTCCCACATGTGCAGGTTTTTTTCAGTCTAGTAGGTTTTTCTGCAGGTATGTTAGGTAAGTAAGCACAAGATGTACATCGTCCAATGATTTATTTTTGTTTTCTTTTTGTTTGCTCGTGACAGAATCAGTGAACTCCTTGCCTGATCTGACAACAGCCAATGCCTCATTCTTGGTGGGTGTCAAGGATTTAGTAGGTGCTGATAGAGGGTTGGGTAATGGCCACTGCAGAGTCCACCGACAACCCTCCCGACATCTCGGTGACAGTTCCTAGCAGTCCTGAGGAACTGCCATCGCCTGTGACCAAAGAAGAGTCGCCCAGGATTCCCAAAGACAGCGGGAGGAATGGAGAAAAGGAAGGAGGGAGGGGAAGCGGAGATGGCTGCGGACAGAACGGGACGTCACCGTCGGGCCTCGACAACTCGCCTGGCTCCAAGAACCAAAGCGGAGAGAGTACAGGGGGTGGCGACAAGGGCAGTCCTGGATCCCCTCTCTCCTTGGACACAACTTTAAAAGGGCGAGAGAGCGTCGATTCCATTGGGACGTTGACTAGCCAGTGTAGCATTGGAGATGGCGACACCAGTAGCCTGACCAGTGGGGCTAGTAGCCCAGGGGCGACTAGCTGTGGTAGTGGGAAAGTGGAGGCGAAGCTGGGGAAGATCGAGGTTATCCGAGCCAGTACGGAAGAAGAACTGCTCGCAAAGATGGAAGAACAAAATAGGTAAAGTATACTTTATGAGATGAAAATAATGATAATTGCCTTTAGTTTAGCCTTTTCCTGTCTCAAGCTGTCTGTTCCTCCGTTGTGTTCTTTCATTCTTTGTATCTCTTCTCGCACAGGTTTATAGCTTCATGGTCATAGCATTTCAACTTTATAATAATAATAATAATAATATAGCATTTGTTATTCGCCATCGATCTAGTAAACTATTCTGAGGCGCAGGTTATTTCATTATTACCCCGGCTTTAGCCTAGCTGCCATTACGGTGCTCTAGCATTTCAAGGAATTAATTCCTGCCAGGTACCCATTTACCTCACCTGTGTCGAGTGTGGCAAATGTAGATTAATGCCTTGCCAAAGGACATTAGTGCCATGTCAGGGATTGAACCACGACCTTTGAATTTCAAGTCAAGTGCTTAAACCACTCGACTACGACACTTCTACTTCTACATGTACTCTGTAATCTGTATTACACTAGAGGTGTCGTGGTCGAGTGGATACGTCGCCGGACTGTCGATCACAAGGTCCGCGGTTGGAGTCCCGCCGCGGCACCAATGTCCTTTGGCAAGACATTGATCTACATTTGCCACACTCCACCCAGGTGAAGTAAATGGGGACCTGGTAGGAATTTATTCCTTGAAACGCAGAGCGCGTGACAGCTGCACTGCTAAACGCAGGGTAATTACGTTGCATTATTGTAGAGCGCTTAGAGACTTCTGATAAAGTAAGTGTTAGGCGCTATATAAGAAAGTATAATTATTATTATTATAGATTCAATCTCCTTCATATTACCCATACTGTATGTCCCCCCCCCCCCTTGTTTTGCTAATCTATGCATTCCTCAAAGTAGATTTATTTCTTCCACACAGATAAAGAAATTTACATATCTTTAAACTTAAAGGAAACAAAATGGAAATTGATAAATGAGAAACAAATATTTGAGGAAGAAATGTTTCCACCCCCGCCCCCCGAAAGAAATGCAAAAATATTAGGGTGTCACCCTGTAAAATTGTGAAATTTGATTATAAGCAAGAAAAGTTTCAATCTATTTGACACCAATGTCTCAATATTTACAGGGGAAGCAAATCTTTGGACAGCAATAATAATATACACAACAGAAATCTAACCAAATATATTTGTCAATGTTACTTCACTTTACTGCATCATAAATATGTTTATAATGTTTTTTATGATTCATACAAGGCTTTCAGTATTATAAAGTCAGACTATGAGACTTTAATTATGAACAAATGGCCTCTATCTGCGGTGGCTTGGAAAATGTTATGGTCTAAACTCTTTATGATCCTCCTGTGTGTAATTAACATTGTCACAAGTCCAAAATCTATTAATGGCTTTGTACAGGGTATGTCATAAAAGACTAAGAGACCTTTTCATAGCCAGCTGTAGTTGGCTTTAGACTCCATGCAAAATGGTTTGTGCATACTTGTATTAAAAACATAATAATATATACATGTATATCTATGTTAAGAGATCATTTCATCATTTATTTTTTATTTTGTATTATTATTTTTTTTTGTTGGCAGGGGAGGGGATAATGCTTATTTAAAAAAAATTAATTTCCCCTACATCTAGGCAAAATGGTTGAATTTTGTCCAAGAATAAAAACCTTAAGAATTCATGATTTTCCCAAGTGTTTGAAGATAATCCTCAATTGTACGTATATCGCAGTTGGATAATCCTACATGCTTTAATCATGAATTGAGCCCATTTTCATTGCGCATGTGTTGAAAGATGCACTATATGCTACGCACTAAAGCAACCGTAAGCTAGCGCATGCATGCATGCGAGTGCAAACAGGTGGCTCGATTCAGCCCGGCTTCATCACAGCCCAGCCCAGGAATGCCTATAGTATGAGTTCACCCTGAGGTCTCCAGGGCCAGGCCAAGAGGATTCTGATCATCAGCAAGGATAAATCCATATCTCTGATGATTCATTAGCTGGCTGGGTAAACAGATGGCATTCATTTGTGTGCCCGTAGGGATAAACGTCCAAGGCCCTGGTGAAACATGGAGATTGATCGTAAATCGAGTAATACTTATTTTTGAAATACACACACACACAATCCCCCATGTGAAAAGATTTGCCAAAATCATGAGTATTTCGACACTTAATATCGCAGTCAAGGAAAGTTGCACATTATCCATTTTCTCGCAAACTAGGATAAACATACTTGTAGCTGTTGCTGTGTCACAGATTGGCAGGTTGATCACATTTTAAGAACCAGTGTATCCAATTTTTTAAATACCTTGTGAGGATGCTTCGAAGTCTTACCGCTATGCTGAGCATCGGGTAAGTGCGAAGTACTAAAGGATTCTTTTTAAGGAGGGGCTGGTCAATTACAAACTGTAGGACCAAGAATTTCAGGAGTTTGTACCAATTTTAAACAATAAAACCCACAGTTTATTTTGGTAACTTCACCCCCCCCCCCATTTAAAAAGAAAAAGAAAAAGATAAGGGCTTAAGATACTGGCCTTTACATAGTCTTTTATAGTGCATGTACTGCATATGTAACTCATCATTAAAACATATACCTGTGTCTTGCCATTTGTAATTTTGAACTGAAAGTAATTAGCACTACTTATTGTCGGCAAATACAGTGTATTTGAAGTACCGGTAAGCAATAAGCTCTAATTCGATTTTTGAAGTAAAGTGAATAAACTTAAATGAATACATGTATGTACATACATGTACATGTAAATGAAGCGTGTGTGGAAATATTTAAAAGGTAAATATTTACTTTTCATTGACTAACAGCTGAAGAATTTTAATGACTGTTTAATGTTCATTGAGAGGAAGGCCGTTGTGCTTTGATTTGGGTTGAATATTAAATGGCCTCTGGATGTATACAATACATACATACATACATACATGTACATGTATACAAGTCATATACACACAGGTGTACATACATATATACATGTACATTGTGTAATGTGTATACATGTAATAGTAAGTTTACCATGTAAGTAAGTTTACCACAAATAAACATGTGGCATGTTTTTCTAATTTAAAAAAAGTTCATATACATGTATATTTTTTTTATATCTGATTAATTAGCTGATAATAGCATGCACATGTACACTGTACTTGCAAATGAAGGTTTATGCCTACATGTACATGTTTATTGTTCCTCTCTCTCTCTCTCTCTCTCTCTTGCACTCTCTCTCTTGCACTTTCAATTTCATTCCAAATCTTATAGATTTATGTAAAGCACTTAGAAAGTAGTGTATACAAATCTATTATTATTTATTATTACATGTATTATCAAAGAAGCCTGTACTGAAGGACAAACTAACTACAAAGACCATATTTATTTCCTCCCGAGATTTGGGATTTGGTACTTATACTATCCGAGTTTCACTGTATCCTTTCTCTTTTAACCATAGTCCTGTGTGAGAAGCTTTCTAATTTCCCTCTCTCTTTATTTCTGTCTTTCTCTTTCTCTCTCTCTCTCTTTCTCCCCCTCTCTCTCTTTCTCTCTGTGTCTGTCTGTCTGTCTGTCTCTCTCTTTCTCTCTCTCTCTCTCTCCCCCTCTCTCTCTCTTTCTCTCTGTGTCTGTCTGTCTGTCTGTCTGTCTCTCTCTCTCACTTTTCCTCTGTCTGTAATAATAATAATAATTAAACGTTTTTGTATAGCGCATAAGTGATAAGCAGACATGTACATGTACTTGCATGTCTCTATACGATCTACAGAATAGAATACAGAAGGAGTGGAAATGGTGCACTGGGTTCATAATTGTGAGATCTTACAAAGTGCCAAATAGATATATTTTCAAATTACTTCTGAACTTTTCATATGTTTCTACATTTCTTGGGTATTCTGGCCAGTTATTCCATAAAACAGTGGCTGCATATGAAAATGACCTTTCCCCCATTAGATTTTGTCTCAGTTTGTTGGACATAAAATAAAGACTTATTTCTGTATACGATCTGTCTGTCCAGGACCGTGTCTGTCAGTTTTTCTCTCCAACACGACCACTGATTAGCATTGCCATGTCGGGTTCAGGTAACAAAATCAGAAGCTTGGTTTTTATGCAGGTACAGCTCTGTCGTGTTTACCAGGTACACAACGTTTGCAAGAAACTCATACATTGCCTTCCACTTTCATTACACAATTTGCATGTATGCAGAGCTCGCAGCTCCGAGCTGATCGAGGAGCCAAGACAAATACATGTATTGATGATTTGCACTTGGGCAAATGAAAAGAAAAAAAAGTACTACATGTACACATGTATGTACTCTATGTGGAAGTGAAGTTTGCATGCACAAACCTCTTTAATACACCCACTTTAGGGTCTGAATTTCTATGTGCTTTAAGACTATCCCATTAGGCTCATGTACTACATGTATAGCTGGTCCAAGTGCTGCAAATTGTCAAAATTAGGCTACATGTAGGCTAGGCTCTAGGCACTTTGCATTTGTTTTTTTTTGACAAATTGCAGTCTGTGCCTGCAGACTGTTTAAGTATTGTTCTGTATATGGGGTTAAATAATATGAGAGAAAGAGAAAGACCTTTAATTTTGTATTTGTTGTTGTTTCTGAGAGATCTACATGTACATACCTGTATACATGTAAGTAATGCATGAAAGATATTCTTTGCCGAATAACCCATTGACTTATGCCTTTATCTTTTTTTCTTGCTAGCATATTGACTCAAATCATTGTGTTTATACAATGTAAACTGGGGTTATTCAGGCTTTAAAAAGGATAAAGTTGTTTGGAAGTTGAAATTGAATCCCACGCCCATGTATGCTCTACCAAAGTCCCAAAAGCGGTGTGTCGTGGTGTGAGAACGGTTGGGCCATTATCATACATGAATGAATACATTTAAAGGTAATACAAAGTTTAGTATGGGGTCATGAATTTGGTTCAAATGAACATATCGGAAGCATATGCAATTTTTCCATATATTCAATGATCATTGTCGCGGTTGAAATCGAGTCTTAAGTGATGAAATTGTATATAATAAACTCTTAATGTTGTATAGCTCCCTCTCAAGACTGATATTACTACAATCGACCGATTTGCTATTCCCGTTTGGAAATTATATATCAGAACTGCATATTACAAGATTTTCATGGTCGCAGCTACCATGGAATGGCCTTAGGCGCTATTTGAAATATTTGAAAATTTATCAGGAGCACCAGTAAATTTTGATAATTCAATTTTCTCGATAGCAGAAGTGTTTTGAGGGGCTAAATTTTCTAGTGCTAATGATACATCCACAGTGGCATCCAAATATATCAAAATTTTAAAGAATTACTATTCATCCAATTTTCAAAATTTCCCAAAACTTTGCATTGCCTTTAATCTCATAAATTGATCACGATGTAAAATACAATGGTCATGACACATAAAAGAGAGAACATGTACATGTCCGTGTAATGTGCGCATCATGATATGCATGACTAGGAAATATGACTTTGTTTTCTACACAACTATTGTAAAGATCCTGATCAACATGCAGATACAAGGACTTTATTTGTTATGGGTTTACTTCTTTTTTTTTAATTTTTTTAATCATCCATGAATTTTCATTGAATTTGCAATTATTTCCGGTGAGAAGAATAGCTTGACGTTTATACTGCATTATATTCATAATTTTACAACCTTCAACACAAAAACAATAAACAAATGGAAATACACTGTAAAAGTAGAATGCAAAGTTAGTGGATATTGACAGAATTCTTTTTCAAGTTTACAAATGTTGATAATGGTTATTGTACCATGTAATGGACAAGTACAAACATGTAAACATTGAAAAAATTACATGTACTGCTATTAATTTTGTTGCCCTGTTCCCTTGAAAAATCTTCTAGTGATTATTAAAAACACACGTTCGTGTAGGCTACATATGGAGTCTATGTGTTATATATATAGCAACATATATTTATGATGTACTCTTGTATATGATACAACATGTAATGATATGAAGATGGTTGAAGATAATAGGATTCTCAAAAGCAAACGTTTGTCTTCCATTTTGTCTATCAAATGCTTGAATCATTTATAGATGTACATGTGTACATGTAATAATAATAATGATAATGATAATGAGAAGGAGAAGGAGGAGGAGGAGGAGGAGGAGAAGTAGGATTTAAGTTAGGAGTAGGAGGAGTAAGAGGAGTAAGAGGAGGAGGAGGAGAAGTAGGATTTAAGTTAGGAGTAGGAGGAGTAAGAGGAGTAAGAGGAGGAGGAGGAGAAGTAGGATTTAAGTTAGGAGAAGGAGGAGGAGGAGGAGAAGGAGAAGGTGGAGAAGAAGGACAAGGAGAAGGTGGAGGAGGACGAGGATGAGGAGGAGAAGTAGGATTTTAGTTAGGAGTAGGAGGAGGAGGAGGAGGAGAAGGAGAAGAAGGTGGAGGTGGAGGAGGAGGAGTAGTAGTAGTATGAGGAGGAGGAGGAGTAGGATTTAAGTTAGGAGTAGGAGAAGGAGGAGGAGGAGGAAGAAGAAGAGGAGGAGGAGGAGAAGAAGAAGGAGAATGAGATGGAGAATATGTCATGTTTACCCAGGGTAGCCTCATTAGTATTAATATTGTTCTTCCTGAGGGCCCTGCAATCATATTATTACCATGTAGATGCAGATGCACTGTAGCTTCCAAAAGCCAAAATAAAGGCTCACAATGACCTTAAATATTCATGTGCATGCTCCCTTTGTTATCCCTTCTACAGGCGATTAGAGGCAGACTCCAAGTCTCTCAAGTCGGTCAGGTCATCCCGGCGAGGTTCCAACGCCAGCCAGCAGTCCACCAGCTCTTCCACCAGTAACCTTAGCAGCCAGGCGCTTAACAACAGCAGCGGGAGCGGAGGAGGAGGGGCAGGAGGAGGGACGGGGAGTGCTGATGGAGGGCCGGAAGATGAAGAGAGTATTAGCATGCAAGACCAGTGGCTGGTCTGGGGAAAGATTGTGAATGACTGGGATGAATACACAAAGAAAAAGAGCAAACAAATAAAGGTAAGGGTTAAAGCCCCACTGCACTACTTGTAGCTACTTGCACCCTATATATAGCAAACAATACCTAAGCGGTACCCGTTGGTCCCCCATGATCCCCTTTTTCTTATGTTAATTGAGAGCTGATTTGATGAGATAAACACCTGTCAGTGACCATGCAGGTACATGTAGGTCTAATCCCTCCTGGCCAAACTAGTGCAGACAGGCTTTAAAACGTGTAAAATTGGAACGTGGGAGGAATATGAACTGATCATGTGAAGCACTGTTGATCGGCCCCAGGGCTTGCTTTAGGGGCTGTTTGGTTCTTAGATGCACTCTTTTGCAATCTTAATCATACTTTAAGCATTTTCAATTTTCAAACACATTTTATAACTAATGTTTTATAAACAATTTTGGTTGAAAAGGAATATTAACTTGATAAATTGAAAAAATCTGAAGAGTACTATGATAACTCAATCCAGAAGGAACAATACAGTAAGTTGATAACCATGGGTTGTCAACATTTGTTGCAGATATCTAGAGTAAAAACAACACAAAACAGATTATGCTTGGGATTAAGACCCTTTAATCCCATATTACAATGCTGTTTACAAAATCAAAGATATTATGCTGGTTGGTAGAGGTATTTATCCAGTATCGATATTGAGGTTAAGAAGGATTTGTGTTGTTTATACAAAGGATAAAAGGCCTGACCTTGTAACTGTGATATTGACTGTTTATTTGTATTTGCAAATGTACTAGTAATGCAGAGTACATGTACATACATGTATGTACATGTACAGAAGGACATACCTATGTTGACTGACCCAACTCATACACAATTTTCACTGTTTAATGGGCAAATTTAGTTTGAAATATTGCCAATTTGAGGATCTCCCCTTGAAAGGTAAGGAAAATTATCGCATAGGATTAAGAATGTTGATGATTTATGCCATCACTAATGCATTTGTCACATATTAGGAAAAGAGAAAAACTTTGGTGAAACCCACAGCCCACAGGCAACAAAGGTAGTCAACCTTTTTTTATGCCTCCGCTACAACGTAGCCGGAGGCATTATGTTTTCTGGTTGTCCGTCCGTCCGTACGTACGTACGTACGTCCGTACGTACGTCCCGTTCTCGTGATCGCGTTATCTCAAGAACCAATTGATGGATTACCGCCAAACTCGGGTCATGTATGTATCTTGCAGAGCTAATGAAGTGATTAGATTTTGGGGTCACGAGGTCCAAGGTCAAAGGTCACAAGGCTCATTATGTATGCAAAAATAGCTCGTGATCGCGTTATCTCAAGAACCGATTGATGGATTACCGCCAAACTTGGGTCATGGATGTATCTTGCAGAGCTAATGAACTGATTAGATTTTGGGGTCACGAGGTCAAAGGTCAAAGGTCACAGGGCTCATTGTGTATGGAAAAATAGCTTGTGATCGCGTTATCTCAAGAACCGATTGATGGATTACCGCCAAACTTGGGTCATGTATGTATCTTGCAGAGCTAATGAACTGATTAGATTTTGGGGTCACGAGGTCAAAGGTCAAAGGTCACAGGGCTCATTATGTATGCAAAAATAGCTCGTGATCGTGTTATCTCAAGAACCGATTGATGGATTACCGCCAAACTTGGGTCATGTATGTATCTTGCAGAGCTAATGAACTGATTAGACTTTGGGGTCACGAGGTCAAAGGTCACAGGGCTCGTTATGTATGCAAAATAGCTTGTGATCACATTATCTCAAGAACCGATTGATGGATTACCGCCAAACTTGGGTTATGTATGTATCTTGCAGAGCTAATCAACTGGTTAGACTTTGGGGTCACGAGGTCAAAGGTCACAGGGCTCGTTATGTATGCAAAATAGCTTGTGATCACATTATCTCAAGAACCGATTGATGGATTACCGCCAAACTTGGGTCATGTATGTATCTTGCAGAGCCATTGAACTGATTAGATTTGGGGGTCACGAGGTCAAAGGTCACAGGGCTCATTATGTATCCTAAAATAGCTCGTGATCGCGTTATCATTAGAACCAACAGATGGATTACAATCAAACTTGAATTTCAAAAATTGCTTCCATTTTGGTTTGTAAAATTGCTCTATGGCGGAGGCATCATCGACTGCGCGCAGTTGAAGTTCCATCTAGTTTGGTCATACATCATGCTGGAAATATAGAGTAAAACAACAGAAAATTATTATAATTCATGGGATTAAGGCCAGATTAAGAAGATTATTTTTGAAGAGACAATCAAAAGTGCAATTTCAAAGGGACTACAGTTGTACATGCATTTAACTTTGAAAATGACCAAGTCTGCCATGAGTGTCATGGGCAGAAAGCCAAGAAATCAAAATATGAGTCGACTATGTTCAAGTAATATATATAAATATAAACAGACACAAAAGGAAAATTATGATAATAATTATATGGTACATGCTTTAATTATTGACAAATGGACAAGTTAAAGAAGAAAAAACAGCTCTTCTAACCTGTAGTAGGGCAGGTCCAAGCTATTTGGATTGTGACGTACGGGACATTCAGAGACTTTAAACAAGAAATAACAACAGATGAAATTATTTATATGGCTATCTTTTGGTATGAGTCTGTGGCTATTATGGGCTAGTTCATTTGTGGAAAGTTTTAGTTCTGACCAATTCTTTAATTAATTTTTAATGTAACTAATGTGCTGCGTGACGTACGGGACGCTGCCAAATCATACCAAAAGATAGCCATATAAATAATTTCATCTGTTGTTATTTCTTGTTTAAAGTCTCTGAATGTCCCGTACGTCACAATCCAAATAGCTTGGACCTGCCCAGTAATGGGTTAACAGACTGCTTTCCAGTCTTGTTGATTGATAATTTTCCAGTACACTGTATGTTACAATAGTTTAGAAGAGATTTTAGTACAGTTAAATCACAGATGGGGTCTTACCTCATCCAAGGTGTTAAGTCATACATGACAAGTTTAGCTTACTTACACTGACTTGACAATTTTCCAGACCCATTTCTAATCTTCGTGATGGTATAAGAGATCCTGTCAAACCTGTCTATAGCAACCGCCCAAGGGAAATACAAAAAGTGGTCTTTGTAGACAGGTGGTCTTTGTAGACAGGTTCCTGTAGTACATGTTTCAATGAGAAACCATTTTCAAGGGAAACAAAAAATATGGTCTTTGTAGTAGTGCTGTAGCCGAACCGAACGGAAGTTCGCCGAACATTGCACTTCCGAACCGAGCCGAACCGAACCGAACACAAAGGCCTGGTTCGGATGTTCGGCAGAAAAATTTTAAACGTTTTTGCAGGCTAATTAACTTGTCATTTTATACCTAATTTTCATGTCATGATTGCTCATTCTATATTTACTTTTTATGCCTCCGCTACAACGTAGCCGGAGGCATTATGTTTTCTGGTTGTCCGTCCGTCCGTACGTACGTACGTACGTGCGTCGTGCGTCCCGTTCGTGATCGCGTTATCTCAAGAACCAATTGATGGATTACCGCCAAACTCGGGTCATGTATGTATCTTGCAGAGCTAATGAAGTGATTAGATTTTGGGGTCACGAGGTCCAAGGTCAAAGGTCACAAGGCTCATTATGTATGCAAAAATAGCTCGTGATCGCGTTATCTCAAGAACCGATTGATGGATTACCGCCAAACTTGGGTCATGGATGTATCTTGCAGAGCTAATGAACTGATTAGATTTTGGGGTCACGAGGTCAAAGGTCAAAGGTCACAGGGCTCATTGTGTATGCAAAAATAGCTTGTGATCGCGTTATCTCAAGAACCGATTGATGGATTACCGCCAAACTTTAGTCATGTATGTATCTTGCAGAGCTAATCAACTGGTTAGACTTTGGGGTCACGAGGTCCAAGGTCAAAGGTCACAAGGCTCATTATGTATGCAAAAATAGCTCGTGATCGCGTTATCTCAAGAACCGATTGATGGATTACCGCCAAACTTGGGTCATGTATGTATCTTGCAGAGCTAATCAACTGATTAGACTTTGGGGTCACGAGGTCAAAGGTCAAAGGTCACAGGGCTCATTATGTATGCAAAAATAGCTCGTGATTGTGTTATCTCAAGAACCGATTGATGGATTACCGCCAAACTTGGGTTATGTATGTATCTTGCAGAGCTAATGAACTGATTAGACTTTGGGGTCACGAGGTCAAAGGTCAAAGGTCACAGGGCTCATTATGTATGCAAAAATAGCTCGTGATTGTGTTATCTCAAGAACCGATTGATGGATTACCGCCAAACTTGGGTTATGTATGTATCTTGCAGAGCTAATCAACTGGTTAGACTTTGGGGTCATGAGGTCAAAGGTCACAGGGCTCGTTATGTATGCAAAATAGCTTGTGATCACATTATCTCAAGAACCGATTGATGGATTACCGCCAAACTTGGGTCATGTATGTATCTTGCAGAGCCAATGAACTGATTAGATTTGGGGGTCACGAGGTCAAAGGCCACAGGGCTCATTATGTATCCTAACATAGCTCGTGATTGCGTTATCATTAGAACCAACAGATGGATTACAATCAAACTTTAATTTTAAAAATTGCTTCCATTTTGGTTTGTAAAATTGCTCTATGGCGGAGGCATCATCGACTGCGCGCAGTTGAAGTTCCATCTAGTTTCCCATTTTCCTCCTTTGTGATTCATGCCTCTCCAGTCGTGGGCGCAACTTCACTGACGCCATTTAAATCCCAAATCCTGACCTCTGCAACGTCGCGATCGCAAGCTATAAACAAGCTAGAATACACGTGCTTATTAGGCACTGATCAAAACAAGTTCGGCTCAAACCCAAACAATACAAAAATATAAAAAAATGAATTGTAATAATATCGGACAAATTTTACCATCTAAATAACGAAATAAATACATATTATAGTATTCTAATTTATTTATTCAGGAAAATAAGGAATTTTATTATTTACCCCATTAAAAATAAACATTTATAATAATGGCTTTCGAACGAGCCTGGGCTGCTTTCTCTGTGTATTATAACGTATACATCGGTAAATTCAAGATGGCAGCTTTCATGACTCGTAACATTAGACAACAACCGTCTCGGCAAATCTTTAAAAAATATCATTTATTTTCAAATTGAAAACATGATTCTTGTAAAACTGCAAATAAAACACGATTAAAAACGGAAATATGAATGTAAGTACTAAAATAGTTACGTTTAAAGCAGTTTTTATGTGAAATATGTGCGGTCGGAAGCAGTGTTTTTCATCAGGAGTGGGGCAGAAGTCCTCCGTGCTGGTCGGGCCCAGCGCCGACCACCGTAGCTATTAGGCTGCTTGCTATTATATTACCGAACCCCGAACCGAACCAAGTTTGGGTAAAAAATTGCCGAACTCTGCCGAACCGAACCGAACCCGAACATGGCGGCTGACTTACAGCACTACTTTGTAGACAGGTGGTCACTAAAGCAGGTTTGACTGTAATAGTAATAATGACAGATGCTCCGTATACCTGCATTTTTTTATTAAGTAAGGTGTAACAACTAAAGCCATGCAGATGTTTTTATTACATAACCCTGACATCCTGTAACATTTTGACCTTTTCATATTCTGTAATTGTTATTAATTACACTGTACCCCTTCCTCCTCCTCCTCGCCTATTGCAGGAGCTGGTGAGACTCGGCATCCCCCGCCATTTTCGGGGCATTGTCTGGCAGCTGCTGTGTGGCGCCTACAACTCACCTCTAAAGGAACAGTACGCCCTCTACCTCAAGATGCAGTCGTCCTACGAACGGGTGATCCGTCGTGACATCGCCAGGACGTACCCTGAGCACGAGTTCTTCAAGGAGAAGGACGGGCTCGGCCAGGAGACCCTGTTCAATGTCATGAAGGTAATAATGCTTGATGATGTCTGAGTAACCACCATTATAGATCATCACCTTCCTGGAGTACAGCTTGTACCCTCAAGGACAATTACCCCCTACACAACTGCCACTAGAAATCTGTTCCCTAAGACAACTACATGGATGCCACTAAAATGTTGATTCTTGTATGGGTAATTGTGTCGGTGTTGGGTAGTTGGCCCATGGTCATTTCGTAATCTTTGAAGGCTTCCATGTTCGAGATAGATGTGAGCGAAGCTTATGGTTACACCACATATTCTTTCAAGAGTGATAAGGTGTTGAGCATGAACGGGCCCTTTATCAGGGCCACCTAATCACTCTTGAAAGAAAACGTGGTGTAACCACCAGCTTCGCTCACACCATCGTAATTTTAGAAGAATGTAGTTGTCCTAGGTGGAAGTTATCTAGAAAGGGAGGGTTGAAGTATTTTCCTCAGAGTTATGTCTCCTCTTGGGAGATTGTATTTAGGGTTATTTATCTGGGGGACTATTGTCCTGGGAGATAGTTGTCCTAGGGATTAGTTATTCTTGGGAGAGGAGAGGGGGTGGTGTAGTTATACAGGTGCTATAGTCCTGGGAGGCTGTCTGTGAGAATAGCTCTCATAAAGAGTAGCCCAGGGTCTTGATATATCCTAAAATCATGCTTGATGATACATGGGAGTCATTACATGGTGTTTGGGAATTTCCTGTCATGGAATTCAAATACTTCGCAGACACATACCATTTTTAGGCACTCTCGGGTCTGAGCTACCATTTGAATGAACCTTCTATAAAATATCAGAATTATATTTCTTTCTACCTAACCCTTTCCTTTCATCTTGATCCAGGCTTACTCGTTACATGACAGGGAGGTTGGTTATTGCCAAGGTAGTGCCTTCATCGTCGGTCTTCTCCTCATGCAAGTAAGTTGACTCAAATGCACACTCTTTAGCCTGTCAAAGAATATCCTTTCCATGGCTCTCACTTAACTTTTCATTTGGTTTGCTTGCCATACAACCCTAGATGAGTGATTAGGGTGCCAAAATCAACTTTTAACGGTTATTTACAGTGAACCAAATAAATTCAAATGAAATGATTGTAACAGTGAGCAGTGAGGTTGTTTAGTTGCTAGCAAGGCAATACAGGCAAGAATTTTATGCTGCTTAGAAGGACACCAGCTGATTTTGGGCCCTGCTTTTCACATACCCTCTCCTTTGATGATCGGGTAATGATGCTGACCAAGAACTGCACTTTGTTCATTTCTGCAGGGTTCAGTGGGGGGGGGGTAATGTCATATACAGGGATGGTCAGACGGGATCATGACTTGAGGCCTTGGTAATGTATGTAATGTATGTATATTCTCATGGTACCATAGCGCTTATTGGATTGGGAAAGAAAAACTACAAAATATCAAATGAGTTAACTCAAATTGAATCATGAATGTATCATTATTATTATGTTGTCATTTCCGTAGGTACACTTCCCAGTATATCTCCCACAGTGAGCTGCTGATGAGAGAAGATTCTAATTCATTCATTTCGCATACAATGTACATGTATTCAGATATAACAATGTAAGAACATCATTGTACATAAAAATAGACATATGATACAAAGGAGAAAGATACAAGCTCTGTGATGAAGTTGATGTGAGGGAGTAGCAAAGGCCATTGACCTGTCAAGGCTACTCCCAGTACCAAATCAAAAGTTACAATATACATGAATGTAAAAAGTGAAAAATAACAACAATAAAGAGGACAAAAAAACTGACAAAATAACAAAACTTGCAGGCAAGCTCGGTGAATAAGTAATATGATAATTCAAAAGGTAAGGTTTGTATTTATTTTTTTATTTTTTCATTCATGACTTTTTTTCTTTGCTCTCCTAGATGCCAGAGGAAGAGGCCTTCTGTGTTCTTGTCAAGATAATGCAGGAGTATGGTATGAGAGAACTCTTCAAGCCTAACATGGCCCACCTAGGTCTCTGCATGTTCCAGTTTGAATGCATGATTCAGGTTGGTATACATCTTTTATTATTATTTACAGTCAAACCTGATTTAATAGCGACCACCTGTATAGAAAGACCACCTGTCTACAAAGACCACATTTTTTGTTTCCCTTGAAAATGGTTTCTCATTGAAACATGTAATACAGGAACCTGTACATAAAGACCACTTGCCTGTAAAGACCACTTTTCTTGTCTCCCTTGGGTGGTCTTTATAGACAGACTTCACTGTATTTGGCATCACCTGTGCCTGGGAGGCGAAAAGCAAACTGAATCACTGTAACCCTCGGGTCTCTCCTCCTGGTATAAGTGATTGGGGTTTTGCAGGTGGACCACTACACCGGGGTTTCCCCCTACTCTTATACGAATAGTGCAGTGGGTTCTTAACGTCCTCTACATGGGGCCTCCATTTAACGTCCTATCCGAGAGTGTTTTCCAGTGTAACATAGCCTGCGTCTATGAAATGGGAGGGGCACGTTTTATTGAAGACATCCGCCTGGGTTCAGATTTGAACCCACGATCTTTGGTTCAAATGGCAGACACTTTACCGACTGAGCCAACTCGCCTGGCATTTCTATGACCATCACAAGAGGCCAAAGGAGTATTTACTGAATATTTATATACTGCTTGCAGGACCTGTGAAACATCTATGAAGGGGAGAGGGGAGGGGGTAGAGTATGCGAATGAGCGTATCATTTTATTGCATGACCGCTGTATTGAACCGGCCTACTAAAAAAAAAAAATGGTGGCTGCAGCCCATCCAGCGCCCCCTCCCCCTCCATTCATGGCTTCACGGCCCCTGACATGTATCTAAAATATACACACATTGACTGCTTGATCCAATTGCAAAGTTGACTTTGTTTTATCTACAGGACCTCCTACCAGACCTATTCAAACACTTTACGGCGCAGGGCTTCCACACATCAATGTACGCGTCGTCATGGTTTCTAACTCTTTTTGCCGTCTGCTTGCCAATCTCTCTCTCCATGAGAATCATGGATCTTTTCATCTCAGAAGTAAGTCTATGTTTTGGTACTAATCGCCCAAACTGGTAAGGCTCTCAAAGTCTGGGGTTCCATTTTGATATTCTTTTTTAAAATTCAAAATAATATAAGCTTTTGATAGTACAAATTGCGATACAAATAGTATTCTAAATACAGGTGAAAGTAGCATGTACTTGTGCATATAAGTAGACCAGGGGGTGTTTCACAAAGACTAAGATCGACTTAAGTTGGACTTGAACTATGGCAGGCCATTCACGCCACTGGTTGCTCTCACCATTGATCTCTCAAGGTACGTCATAAATCTACAGAATTTACATTTTTGATAGTTCATTGTTAAATAAAAAAAGTTACTTACAATGTAAACTTAAGTTATATTTAAGATTTGGACTTATACTACGGTAGGCGATTATGCCCTTAAAAAGTCTTGAACCAGATGTATAATAAGAGGAAAAAAACCTTTGAAATTATGATCTTGAGATAATATTTTTTTCTTCAATAATGAACTATCCAAAAAGGTAAATTCTGTAGATTTGTGATCACGATTTGTACGTCCCTTGAGAGACAAATGCCTGGAATGGTAAGAGCAGCCAGTGGCATGAACGGCCTGCCATAGTTCAAGTCCAACTTAAGTCGATTTTAGTTTTTGTGAAATACTCCCCAGTTGATGCAATTGCATTAAATTTAATTACTACACCAAGAAGTTAACTTTACAGGTGATAGTTCTGGTAGTGAAAATATGTTGGGATGAAACTGGGTCTCATATTGTTCCAAAACAAAAGATAAATGTGCTAGATCTTTTGATATTATGTCCATGAACCTTGATGAATTCTTGATAAAATTTCAGGGAAAACCCTTTTAAATTGAGGTTAAGGTCATTCTATAAAAGGTGCTCGCTTTGCTCTTTGTCTCTCTCATTCTCTCTCTCGCTCTTTCTCTCTCTGCTCTTTCTCTCTCCATCACTGTCTTTCTCTCTTTCCTTTTGTACATGTATGTCACTGCCTATTTCTTCGCCTATTTTTTCCCCTATCTGTTTGAATGTGTGTCTCTGTCTCTGTCTCTCTTTTTCTGTCTGTCTGTCTGTCTCTTTATGTATGTCTGTCTGTCTGTCTCTCTCTCTATTTCTTAGTATGTCTGTCTGTCTGTCTCCCTTTCTGTATGTCTGTCTCTCTATTTGTCTCTCTCTCTCTCCATCCATCTATTTCTCTTGTCTTCACACTGTTTTCAGATTCCCTCTTAGTTTAATGTATCTCTTTATACAAATTTTAAAAAATCTCTTTTTTTTCTCATAGGGTATGGAAGCTATATTTAAGATAGGAGCAGCTATTCTTCAACTCAACTGTGAGGACCTTCTGAGACTAGACATGGAGGAGATGCTAAGGGTAAGCTTCTACAGAACTTTAAAGATAAAGTTGAGTTCTGCTCATGCAATTGCATTGTGAAAGAAACTGTGGAATCAATCAGAAAAAGTTGATCATATAAGTATTGGTGTGTACTGCAAGGTTCTGGAATCATCAAAATCATAAGAAATTTGGCCCAGTCTTGGTCAAGTTACAAGCACTGTACACAGAAAGATGTATATGGGGCTACACAAACATGTGGCATAAAAATGAGGCCCACATTTTTAAGCTGTTACATGTCATATTTAGAATATGAAGGCATTTGAAAAGCCATGCTTTTCAGGGAATATTTTTTTCTCTGATGTTCTTCCACACTTGCATAATAACAATGATAACACTCACAATTTATATTTCACCTCTCCCCAGAACTCAACCTTCTCTTTAAACACGAAAACACAACATTGAATACAGGTCATGAAATATTAGGGTGAAAGAAACTTTCGAGATGTTATTTGAAGTGTACGATTGTAAAGTTAATAAAATAGGAATTGTGTTTGAGACGTTTGTGAATCGTCCAAAGTATTACAAATTCACAGATCATGCTGCAAGTCACCAACAATGAAAAGTGCATGACACGGATGAGAAGACATGGGACTACACAAACATTTGGCATCAGAAGTTTGTCCAAAGTTGTAAATTCTTTCTACTCATATTTACCAACCCAACACAGGTACGGCCAAAACAAATAAACAACAAGGAAATGTATACCATGATTTTTTTGTCCAGACATTTGGAAATTGAAAAGGGATGATTGAAGGCAGTGATAATACAAGAGCTGGGCCCCTTTTCACAAAACTTGTCATCAGTGACAAATGACAGTTTTTGTTATAAGCTAGTGAAATCCTTGCTTCTGATTGGTTATCAGCAAATTTGTCACTGATTTTTGTCATTTGTCATTGAAAAAAGGCGTTGTGAAACGGGTCCCTAAACCTGAGAGACACAGTAGGCAGAAAAAATTGGCAAACTACTGTTGTAATTTAAATAGTGCCCTATCGGCTACCAGCGACTGATCAAAGAATTTACAGTGCATTATCACCTTAGTCATTTTCATTCAACTACGACACCTATCTGAAAGTACATACTCGCCACTCTACTGAGGAACATACCAGCCAGTTGCCTCTTAGGCAGACATATGTTAATCCCGTCAAAATGTTTTAATTAAGCTACATTGATTGCCAATAAGGTATAGAATTGCAATTTAAGAGACTTTTGCTTGTTTACAAAGCATTAAATGGTGAAACCCTAAATTATTTGTCTGAATTATCACATCCATATGCACATAACTTACCGTAGTAGAAAGGACATACTGCTTCTAAAGCTACTCAACACAAAAACAAAAGTAACTCTTGGAGATTGCGCTTTCAGTTGCGCCGCTCCAAAGCTTTGGAATAACCTACCACTAGACATAAGAGAAGCCTCATCTGTTGCTGTCTTCACAGTTTTGTTGAAGACGCACTTGTTTTCAGGAGCTTTTAAATAGTTTTTGTCTCGCCTGCGTAGCAAAAAGCGAGACATAGGCGCCGCTTTTCCGGTGACGGCGGCGACGGCGACGGCGACGGCGTCAACATCAAAACTTAACCTAAGGTTAAGTTTTTGTCTCGCCTGCGTAGCAAAAAGCGAGACATAGGCGCCGCTTTTCAAAACTTAACCTAAGGTTAAGTTTTTGAATTGTTAATATAATTTTGAAAGTATAAGGTCCTATTAAATGAAACTTGGACTAAAGGGTTATCAAGTATCCCCAATCATGTGAGGAAAATTTCAGGTCACAAAGTCAAGGTCAAAGGTCATTTCAGGTCAACAAACTTAGACTATGTTGTGGCATCATCATCAAAAACTTAACCTGAGGTTAAGTTTTTGAATTTGTAATATAATTTTGAAAGTATAAGTTCTTATTCAATGAAACTTAGACTAAAGGGTTATCAAGTATCCCCAATCATGTGAGTAGAATTTCAGCCCACTAGGTCAAGGTCAAAGGTCATTTCAGGTCAACAAACTTAACTATGTTGTGGCATCAGGCTAAGATTTTTTAATTGTTATCATAATTTTGAAAGTATACATTCCTATTCCATGTAACTTGAACATAAGGGTTATCAAGTATCACCAATCATGTTATTAGTCTTTTAGGTGACAAAGTAAAGGTCAAATGTCATTTCAGGTCTGGAAACTTAGACTTTGTTGTGGCATCAACATCAAGATTTTGAAATTTTAGCATAATTTCAAAAGTGTTTGTTCAAATTCCATGAAACTTGTACCCAAGGGCTATCAAGTATCACTAGTCATGTGACACAAATTCCAGGTCACAAAGTCAAGGTCAAAGGTCATTTTAGGTCAGTAGACTTGGATTATGTTATCAAAATTTAATATGAGAATTAATAAATAAATTGTTTTTATTTTGTGACAATATTGATGTTTGGATAATATATATTGGAGTATATCTCATAATAATGTTCTCATTATGCTAATGAGACGTGATGTGATGTAGATGGGTTCTACCTTCCAATTGTTTTTACACAAAGTGCTGAAAAATCCTCTTTTCTTAAAAAGTTTATTAGATAACTTTATTTGTAAATTACTGACAAGCATTGAAACATTTGTAGTCTTACCCATACACTAAATCTCATTATATTGTATTCTTATGATACAGTAAATAATTATTCTGATGATTCATAATCAATATTCACTTCAAAATGCTTATTATATTCAGAGGATTTCATTTTCGGGGGTCTGCAAATGGGCCACCCCGCCTATAAAAATAATGTCCCACCTCAACTTTTCATCATATCGAATTGCGTAATGCCGAATTGCGTAATGCAGGCGAGACCGCCGAGAGCGTTTCACTTGTTTATTGTGTGTCTGTAAAGTAACACTGTTAGGAGTTTTTGGTTCATTTCAGCACATTAGAGTATATTTATATAGTAGCTGCGCTATATAAATTGATTTAATTATTATTATTATTATTATTATTATTATTATTATTATTATTATTATTATCAAGATGAAATTTGCATACTAAGGGGTTTCTACCACTCCTGGGTTGAGAGAAGCAGTGTAGATTAAGTGCCTTGTTCAATGACATGAATGCCATGAAAGCTCAGCCCCTCTGTCGTTCTGTAAAATCCACTTTCAGTTCATCCAGAAACTTGCTCCTAAGATCCATGAGGATGAACCCGAGCATCTCCTTCAGTCTTCCTACCTCATCAAGTACAACGCCAAGAAGATGAAAAGGTGAGATTATTGCAGGATAGGGAGTCCTATGCCTGTGACACAAAGGTCTCGTTCAAAGAACATAATATTCTCTTAAGGTCTTCATCAGCTCCTTCCTTTGTCATTCCCAAATTTTTAAACAGACTGGTTTCAAATCCTTTCAGTCCTTAGCCCCATGTCTCTGGAACAAACTCCCCTCGTTCTTAAGAAATAGTTTCAGACCTCTTTCAATATAATAGTCAAATTCATAATTATAATACACGATTTTCCAACAAATTTCATTTATGGTCTGTTAAGTCTAGTTATGAAGCTAAATCAATGAGTTATCTAGGTCCTAAACAGTGGAATATGATTCCCCAAGTAATAACGAAATCACAATTCATATCTTCCTTTAGAAAACAATATAAAATCTTACTACTAAATAATTATTAATCATCACAGTTGTTGATTTTTTTATATCTGAACCCCTTTCATTGTTGTTTTCTTTTCTTTTCCCCCTTAATTTTTGTTCTTCTCTATTTCACTTTCTCTTTTCTCTTAGATAGTTGAAGTGTTCGTACTTTGCTTATTTTTCTTAATTTATTGCTGTGTGCTTATAATATTTTGTATTTCTTTTTGTTTGTTTTTCATTCTGTTATGGGCGTTCCAACCTCACAGGTTTTCGCAACCTTCATGGAAAGCCCCGCATATAACCTCTGTACACATAGTTAAAATTTATCGTTACTTTGTATATTTTTATTTTTATATTGCGAAATAAAATTGAATTGAATTGAATTGAATTGAATTGAATAGTACTTCACTAGATTTCTTCAAGAAACAACTGAAAGCATACCTGTACAACTCTTCTTGTTGATAGACTAAGAGACAGCGCCTTGTATCCTTTGGAAAAGGCGCTATATAAATCCAATTATTATTATTATTATTATATGATGCGGCAATACCACAGGTTTTTTCCAAGGATGGCGTAAGGTGTAACAAACATCACATTTCTCTGTCTTATATCACAGAGCTCGGTAAATACATGCAGAACCATTCTTGCATGCAGGGCCATTGTTGCGAGCAGTCACCGCTCATGCGGCAGTTTGCTGCATCATATTTGAAGGAGCCTTAACCCTATGTTAACTGGGGGTCAATTTGACCACCCCCTGTAGTAATTTAGCGACGACTCGGAACCGCGGCAGATGTAAATTTTTCCTTTCATGACTTTTTTCTTTCGGGTCTAACGTATCTTTAAAAAAAAAATTTGTGAAAATCGGACGCATATTTACAAAGTCATGTGACCTTTTGTCTTTGCATGTCAGCCCGAAAATCGCTCATTTTTGTGATTTGTGTACAAAACATATGGAAATATAATTTTTCCTAAAGAGAGATAAAACATTGTTTTTTTGGTCTTGTTCAAAGTTTAGGTGTTTGTTTTGGGGTCAAAATACGTGAATTGTAGTTAGGAATAAAATAAAACAACAAAAACAATAAAATACATAAGTTAAAAAAACAATGAAATACATAAGAAATTATCAAAACAAGAGATAACATAAGGAATAACCTGGCTCTTCCAATTTTTGTTGTCGTATTATTATTCCAAATGGTCTAACGAATATATGTAGTGAAAAAGAATGCTTAAATAGGAATAATATATGATTTATGGGTAAAAATGTGAATGTTATGACCTTATTTGCATAAATTACCATAAATATGCAAATGAGTGAATTTTTCAAAAAATTGAAATTACCATAGTTTTCTTTACACTTCACTTGACATGCATGCAAATTTTCGATCGGCTGTGAAACGGCCGAGATCTTGGGGGTCAAATTGACCCCCCCCTCAGTTAAAACCTGGTCTGAAATAGCCCAGTTAGAATAGGGTTAAATTTCACTTAGAATTAGACGGGAAATTTATGAATAAGAATGTGAATAAGGTCCTATCATTTTTAATATTCTAAAGAGAAAAATCATTAGAAATAGAGCTAAGACATTTTTGTTCTCACAGCAAAAGACAACATTGTCATGGCAAAGCACAAGAGACTTGCCATACCCATTTTTTTGTAAGCTCATATATTTTATTTTTTTATATCAAAGATGACACTTTGATGAATGTTAAGAAATTTGCTGAATTAAGACCTTTTCTCAAACTTATTATGATAATAATATTTGGTTCTTGTATAGCGTATATCACATTATAACGTCTCTATGCGCTTTCAAAGAGCTTTGGAAATTATTACCCTGGCTTTAGCATAGCTGCCATTACGGCGCTCTAGCATTTCAAGGAATTAATTCCTGCCAGGTTCCCATTTACCTCGCCTGGGTCGAGTGTGGCAAATGTAGATTAATGTCTTGCCAAAGGACATAAGTGCCGCGGCGGGACTCGAACCGCAGACCTTGTGATCCACAGTCTGGTGACATATCCACTCGACCATGACACCTCTACGTGTAACTCTATACATGTAACTCTATCATGCAGCATTGTGAATCGCTACCGTACAGATTGCAAATTAATACTTGCTGCAAGTTCAGTTTTGATTTCATTTATTTGTTTTATAATACCCCTTATTTCTTTTTTAATTGATAAAGGCTCGAAAAGGACTACTTTGCATTCAAGGAAAAAGAGACCGAGGAGCAGATTGAAATGAGGGTAAGTTCTGGGTACAGAAAGGATTGAAAAAGAAGATAAGTTGAGGGATACATGTACATGTCAAATCAGTGGCATAGCGTGGCTCTAGATACGGAGGGGGCACAGACATTGGGGTAAATTAATAAAATGCAAATCACAAGTGCTGTTGATGAGGGGAAGGCCATAGCATCTTTCCAAATTCCTTCTCCCTCGATTTATCTCTCCTTTTCTCTTATTTCCTTTCTTCCCCCTCCCCCTTTTCTGGCAATTCGATTAAGGGGGCACGTGCCCCTTGTGATGCCTCGTAACTATGCCACTGAACCAAATGCCCCTTATTATTTGAGAGAACCATGTATGATTTATGTACAATCCATAGCTGAGGATATTGATCCAATTTTGTGATATGATTTTTAGTTGCAACCTTTGTTCCAATATTGAGGCTAAAACAAAACTTACAAGCAATTGTGCACGGGCAGTAGTTAAATTACATCGTAATAGTTTCTACCTGGCATGGATTTGCGTAAAGCTCTCACAGAATGATATATAATTATTACAGGAGACATGTTTCCTTTAATTTGAAGATTATGAAATTATTAAATGAAAATTTATCAAAAAACACCTTTCAATTTTTGTTCTTATTCAACCTTATTGTTCTATTCACCCTGTTAACTGTGTTTTGTCATTCAAAAAAATAAATATATATATATATATGTAACAGTGGGTTGGACGTGGTCCGTTTATCTATTGGATGGGTGGGTAGACGCATTAACAGTTTCGATGTCTAGAGTTCAGACATCTTCCTCAGATGCAAATTTGCAGACTGAAGTAAGCCGCCAATTTTCTGATCGCCAGTAGTTGTCGTTTTGGCGATTGCTGCGTTGTATATGTCAGACGGCTGATAAGCGCCCCCGTCCCGGTTCATGTTGTCGGGCGAGCGTTTGATCCAGATAGCTTTCCGAATCCTCCTGGCCTAATCTTGGATCTCTCTTGCTGCTGGTCGTGTGCGATTTCGTGTCTGAGGAAGATGTCTGAACTCTAGACATTGAAAGTGTTACACGTAATTTTTCCTTTTGGATTTGATACAAGAACTTTCAAACCATTATTACAACTATCCTGATGGAACTCTTTCATAACATGCATGGTGTTTTTTTTTAAATCTTACAGAGGCTCCGCACAGAGAACAGGCTGCTCCACCAGAGGATCCAGAGCCTGGAGAAGGAGAACGAGCTGCTGGCCGACAAGCTGATCCAGGGCCAGCTCTCCTGGGCCCAGGAGGCCGAGGAGGTCTACGCCATCCGCAGGGAGCTAGAGCAGACCCGCAACGACCGCAACGCCGTCGCCAAGGAGCTCGAAGGAGCACAGACCGTCATCAACGACCTCAGAGAGAAGGTAGGACAGTTTGTTTGTAGTCGAATCGGTCATCGTGGCCACCTCTCTATGAAGGTGAGCTGTGTACAGTGGCCACCTCTCTATAAAGGTCACAAAGGCTTGCAATCAATTGTAAAATGGCAATGGCCAATCAAGATCATTGTTGCATGCTCATATTGTTGATAGGGCTAACCATTAACCAATCAAAATTATTGTTTGAAATTTTTGATTGCAAACCTTTGTGTTACGGGGCCCTGGTCCCAAAAGCTACTTCTCTATACAGGTAGCATGTGTGTATTGGTCACCTCTCTATAAAGGTCATCTGTTTATAGTAGCCACCTCTCTTTAGAGACCTTGCCTTAGCTTATGTGGCCTCTATGAACAGGTTGTATTTTAACACACTTTCATCTAGTCAATCTGTCATAATGGCCACCTCTCTATTAAGGCCTTACCTGTTCTTAGCTGGCCTTTATGAACACATTTGTCTACTCAAACCTGCCATAATAGCCATCTACCTTTAAAGGGCACCTGTTCACAGTGGTCACCTGTCTTTAAAGGGCAACTGTCTGGAGTGGCCAGTTTCACTGCTCACTTTACATTTAGTTGGTCTTTATAAGCAGGTTATATTTAAAACACACTTTCCTCTAACCAAACCTTTCAGAGTGGCCCCCTCTCTATAAAGGCCAACTGTCTGTAGTAGCCACTCTGCTACTTTCTTTAGGGTGCCTGTATTAGCCGTTCATATATCAACACACTCTTGTGCTCTTCCTCGTTATAATGGAAGTCCTGCAAACTGCATAGTTTCTTCAATTTGTAAGCTAGCTAGACTCACCAACAACGATTATGCATGGTATAACTAACTCAAGTTCATAACAGCTAAAGAGATGATGGCATTTTTCAAACTGTTGACTTGTTTTTTTAACCTTTGATTTATATAAATGTTGTTTATTCAATCTTATTTATTTCTTAACTAACATTTTAACCCAAATTGTTTGTGCATGATGTCATAGATAACTAACAGTTTGTGCACCAACATTTTTAAACAAATAGCAAGCAGTAGTATATGTAATATGATGATGTGAAAAATGTTTAAAATCGCAAGGTGTAGTGCCAAGACTTGTTATGGTATGATAATGTATACACCTGTATATCCGAATGCATTTAATAAATTGATGAAATTTTATTATCTCTAGTATGCGTGTGGAAACAGATTAAGGTGTTAAAGCCCACGGAGTCCAAGCCATGCTTGTAATCACATGACCACTCTCATCATTTACCAGTATTCTGATTCCATAAGGGTTAATTACTGGTGGAAGTGCTTAAGGCTTAAGCTTGTCTGAGCTGCGTCTGACATGGCAGCAAATATTTGTAGTACAAGTTGCATTTTTCCTTGCATTAGAGTACATTTTTTGGAAGAGGTTATTTTATGGTTACATTTGATTTTAATTATTCGGGAGGAACTCAATAAAAAGAGTGACTGTGGATGGAAAGGTTATAGAATAGCTTATCACTATCTTAGCAAAATCATATAGGTTGTGCTATGTGAAATCAGTTCAGTCATATCATGCAGCTTGTTAAAGAATTGAAAACAGTGAAGCATTAAAGTTATTCTTGAAGTAAATACATCTCAACATATCTGACTACCAGTTTGTAACCCTTCTTGCCATCCTTAAATTCCATTAGTATGCTGACTTCTTGCAGTGTTTTTATGTGAACAAAGCACCCCAACCCCCCACCCCAATTGCAGATGTCTCTATACTGCTCTAATGCTCATGAAGTTTGGCAATCTTCTTTTTTGAAACACTAACATTTTCCAAACAATCTCGTTCACACTTCTTGTGAGAAGAGACCTTCAGTTCGATGTTTGCTACGATGTACAGGCCTAACAATATTCCTAAATTTGTGTTTGACTTCATATGTGTTTTGCCTATACTAATGCTGACAGAAATGCATAGGATAGATTTCAGAAGAAACTTTCCTCATTTTCACAAAAGATTTCATTTTCATCTTTTGTCCTGTATTCATTGTTGGTTATGTGTTTATGTCTTGTTTTGTATTTTCGTTGTCTATTGATGTGAGAACATTTTTATTATGAAAAAAATTGAATGATACCCAATTAAGAAGTTGATACATGGTATTTTATGTTTCAAAGTTTGCTTTTTTATTCAGCTTTAGCACAATTCAACTTTGGCACGATTCACAATGCTGCTATTCTTGCAAGATATCAGCAGGAAAAAATAGAAATTGAGCTTGTCCATTATGCTTTAAAATGGTGTAAAAAAACAAAATAACTTTCGACCTTAAAGAGAAGGTTGACTTCAGGTAAAAGTGAAAATTAATTTGTGATCTTTCCCATACTTTTTTCATGACTTTGGAAGAAAGTCGAAATAGAAAAAGGGTCGCTTTCAAATACCCTGATATCCGAAATATGACAATAAATGGCTGAAGCGTTTGGACCAAACAGTTATGGCACCTGTGTGTGTAGTCCCATATGTACAGTGTATGTGTATGCCAGTGTGATTAGACTGCGCTTGTAACCAATACTGAGACAAGATTGGTTTATTGATATTTCCAATACATCCATTCATAAATAAAGAAAGTCTCCAAAAAAGTATTTTTAAAAAAAAGGGATTTTAGATGTAAAGTAAATGTTTACCATCTGTATTAAGACTGTAGAATATGATAAAGATTTCTATTCATACCTAAAATACCAATATCAGTGTGAATATCACATAATTTATCTCAATTTTTCATATATATTCCATGACATTGTACCCGACATGAAAGTGAGTGCTCTGGACTACTGACTCTGGATATGGTATAAATGTCGGAAGCAAAGAGTAGATGAATACATATAAATCTGATTTTCAATCTCTTTCATCTTTCCTCTGATATACTTTACAATTAAAACAAAAACAAATCATGTCAAAATGTTGGCGATTACATGTATGGATATTGGAAATGAGTTTTTGACTGAAGCATTAATTGTAATTTCCATATTTTCACAATGATGGACATACATGTACACGGTATGTACACCATGTAGACTGTACAATTAATATGCATACAGTATATATTGTATGAGAAATCAGCTTTTTCCTCTCAAACAAAATAATAGATTATTTTCCTTTAATTTTTATTTTTATTTTATCCTGAACTTCTGGTGAACCTCTTGTTTTTCTACCATTTTTTTTTTTTTTTTTTTGGGGGATGAGGAAAGGTGGGAGGTATAAAATTCCAAATCGGTCAAATATTACGCTTAACAGCAATTAATTTCTGAGCATTATCTAGCAACTGTAAACAAGTTTTCATACCCACTGGTCTCTCTTTATTCATTTGATATAACGAGTCAGCTGTGAAGGAAAAAAATATCCTGGAAATAAAGGAAATAGTTGATTCGGAACGTCATCGTCATCGAATTGTGATTCCATTGACCTCTCTGTCTCTATGTATTGGGCAATTTATTTGCATAGAATTGAACAAATAAGCAATTATGATTTTGTGTACAGGTTTATTGAAAAAATGTTTACAGTTGTAAATCATAAAGGTCACGATTCACAAGGCAGTGGAAATCTAAACCATGGTCTTAAATCTCTGATTCAACTTTTTCTTGAAAGGCAAACACAAAGGCGAACTAAGGAAAATATGTTGTTTCATTTTTGGAAATACAGGGTAACTCAAAGATTCATTTGTTGTTTTCTAAAAGTAAAGTCACACAATTTATGTTATTGAATTTTGCCCATATCTTGACTGTTTCTTATTCAAATATAATCTATATGGACAAATGGAATAAATGAATGATTTATTCCATTTTGTCCATATATGTTTATTAGATTTGTTGAAATCATCAAGTTTAGCTGTCTTTCACTTGTTTAAATTTGAGCTTTAGTGTCCTAAAAATTTGATGGAAAAAAAAGTACATGTTGGGATGTAATTTTTACAGTCCTACATGGATCCATCTGTCCATGATATCAACAATAGATGAGGTATCGGGAGTAGGGAAATTAAGATTCCATTATAGGCTAGAGTAGTAGAAGTGATAAAGTGATTACAGGTTTGAGTCCTGTATTTTGAGTGAAAGAATGAAGGTACGAAATCGGTTTAGAATTGGAAGGGCCTTTAAGTCTACCAAAAACATTAGACTTCAGGCAGTTCTCATCAATTCTCAACCAACAAAATGGAATTATATTTCAAAACTATCCTGTGTCTTATGAACACATTGTGTTACATGCATGTCTTGACAACATTTTAATCATCGCACAATTTGTCTTCCTCCAACAATAGATTTTTCGTTTACAAACCCCACATATATGATATCATGTAAGTATTTTGTATCGATATGTGCCCATCCTCGTTTGACATTTTGAAATAGAACGAAAAAATATTCACCTTGCATCCATAAAAGAACATTATCTGCTAGAAAAAATATTACCCAAGTGTTTTTGTGTGGTTAATATATGTGTAGAGATTGTAATTTCTTTTTAAATGTTTTTATTTTATTGTAGAATCAGGTTTATATAGAAATACCTGTAATTTCCCTGTTTTTATAACATGTTTGTAACATACATTCCATTTTCCTCATTTCCGTGGCATCCAAGTTTGTGATTTTCTCCTTTTTTTTTCTCCAGTAGGCCTAATTTTATTTTTTATTTTTATTTTTATTTTTTGCATTTATTTGGTTATTGTGATTATTATTTTTATTGTGATTATTATTATTATATTTTTTGTTGGTATATGTTTATTTGTGTGACTCTTGAAACATACAAGGAGTACATTGTGATAATAGTGATGTTGTGTGGAATGTACAAACATTTACAATTATTGTTAATTCTGTGGATGTACTAGTACAAAATGCATTTTGTGTGTTTGAAAGGTGTTTTTTTAAAGGCATCGTTTAACAATGTTAATCTGAGATGCATGGCCCTACGTGTTATCAGTGTCTGTGATATGGTGTAATATTGAAGCCCTAAAAAAATTACGCTTCAAAATGATCATGAAGTGCCTCAAAAAAGTAAAAATCTTTGAGTGACCGGTTTTACCATACTCATTTTCCCCAATAGACTGAAGTGTTATAAAAACCGTTTTAAATTTCGATTTCCAATCATAAATATCTTGATAATCAGACAGGCGATCGGCTTGTAAAAGTCATGGGGCTCCTTACTGACCTAAAGGTTTATAATTATGATTGCAGCATGAGCTAAATCCAGGATTTTGTTTCAGAATCTGAGACAAAGTTACCCAATCCCTTTAAGCATGAGGTTTAGAATTCAACCCATTGCCTATAGGAACCAGGTGGCTCCTGTATTAAAGCCTATGGGACTAAGAGAATTCAGTAATCAATGGGTTCATTTTATTTTTCCAGTTGCACAGTTTGAAAAACATGAAAGAAGACTCTGTCCGTCATATGTACATGTATACCTTACAGTGAATCTACAAAGTATTTGCGATCGAGGCCACCGCACCCCCTCTTGAATGCTCTTTGTCATTTTCTGGTGGTCTGTGGATCACATGGTTTGCGGTTCGAGTCGCACTGCATGCGTTAATGTCTTTTGGTAAGACATCAATCTACATTTGCCACTCTCCACCCAGGTGTAGTAAATGGGTACCTGATAGGATGGGAACGTTAATGTGGTTGAATTGGTATGTGTGTGCTTGTAACTTAGTGGCATCTTGCCGGACTACTCCTCAGGGAGCGGAGCATGTGCGCTATCATTAGTAGATTAGCAATTGAATCCAATGACTGGGTAATAAAAATAATTACGATGTAAAGCACTAAGAAATGTAATATCAAGTGCTATGCAAATGTGACTGTAATTATGAGATATTGTATGATTGATATAACTATGTTAATAATATAGAAGTATAAAATATAAAGTACTTGAAAAAAAAATTGCTTCAACCTAAGAGACTAATAAACACCATATCACCAATTGTGTTATCATTCAAAGGTTGTTTTCAATTGAATTGCCATTCCCATTTTTTCTTCACATGTTTCTGTGAAAGAAAACAATCCTAGAAGTATTATGGAAGATGCAAGTTTACCAGGGTCAAGACTTTGCTTGATATTCAGAGGGCATTTACAAATCATGAGTAATTTATTCTTTGCCAGAATGGCCTGAACACAAAACTTTGACTAAAATTTAACAGCATTTTACTTTGAAGAATAAACAGTAGTAAAGAGAAGTGATAACCAGTCACTGTGTATATATATATATATGGACTGAAAAGTGATGTGTAGATGTCAGCAAAGAAGGGTTAAAACTTAAGAAGAAAAAAAAGAAAAAAAGAAAAGAAATGTGTATCAGCTAGCTGTGCATTCATTTAAAGTTGTTGAGGAACCTGGGGGGTGTTTCACAAAGACTAAGATCGACTTTATGTTGGACTTGAGTATAGCAGGCCGTTCATGCCATTGTTTGCCCTCATCATTTACTGGCATTGGTCTCTCAAGGGACGTACAAATCATGGTAAAAAATCTACAAAACTTACATTTTTTGATAATTCATTATTGAAGGAAAAAATATTATCTAAAGATCATAATGGTGAGAGCAAACAATGGCATGAACGGCCTGTTTTACTTAAGTCCAACTTAAAGTCGATCTTAGTCTTTGTGAAACACCCCCCTGATGGCATAGATCATATTGTTTGTTCAGAGACAGAAGGGTGTTTACTCTGTATTAAGGGATACATGTTAATGCCCTTCTGGCTCCAAGCAGACGATATGTAACTCGGTGGTTTGCAAGTCTTTTGCATTAAAACCGAGTTGCTTCGTCAAGTACTCTTTTCATCTGATGTCATTTTGCATTTTTGAATTGGACTACCAATTAATTTTTTTTAAATAATTTTTTTAATTGTATTTATTTAGTTATTTATTAAGGCTGTTTGTGTCTTTCGCACCTGCTAGTCTGCTACACATGTAGATGAGTCTGGTCTAGACAAAGCATTTTGTATTTCTGACTGATATTGGTCATGCTCCGGTACACAGTTTAATTAGAGAGAGCGAGAGCAAGTAATTGGGTATTAAAGCACTGTATTGTGATGTTAATGGGGCAGGGAGTCGATTAATAAACACAGAGTTGGGAAGGCATTGTTCCAGAGAAGAAATAAGATAAGGTATTGAAGAAGAGGTTGTTATAAAGCAATTGTGCGCTTTATTAAAGCAGATAAACGGGGGCATGAAACTTTCCTGAATCTGACTGAACCAAAAGATGTTCACCATAGTAGTCATTATGATCTACCACAGTTCTCCATTTTTGTCATTAAATAATGATCTGTGTAATGAATGGAGAACACTAAACAATGCAACCGAGTGGGACATACTGTACCATTCCTACCACAACAAAAAAGATTATTTATCGATCCATGGAACCGTAACATGTTTTTGGTGGGGGTGTCATGTTCCTGTACTATGCATTCAAATTGGTAACACATATGTAAATACTTGTTGGCCTTTAAAATACCTGTTGGCCTCTAAAATGTTGACTTAATCACCTTTCCTTCAAAAACCATAGCTTGTAGAGGTTAGACTTTTTGTTATTTTATAGAAATAGTGAAAAGAACTGCCGTCAATCAACTTCTGGCTCTGCAAAACTATGAATGATACAAATAAAGCATAAAACTACTTTTTTATCACCATAGTTGTGTAATCAATATGTAATTCAATAGTTATAACAATAGCACATTTTCAGCATAAGGAATTGATTTTTGTACTACGGAAATGATAACCTGCGTTTTATTTTATAATTATTTTGGGGTAAAAAAGTAAAGACTGAAATAATAGAAAAAACAAACAACAACCAAACAAAAAAGAGAAGAGAGTGATAATAGTAATTGACTTGGAGTGCGTTCAAGCGATTTTTTGAAGCTAGAATCATAAACGTGAATCACAATTCAAAACGGCGATACAAAACACGGTTACTGCGGGAGATCGTTCAAGCGATTTTCAGCGATTTTCCATCAACGCTGATTCTCTCTCTTTTTAAGCCCACCCAGGAAGAATAGAAATAGGTAGCAATAATATATATAATAGATAATGACGTCATAGAATCATGATTGAAATCTCCGTTCGTTCAAGCGAATTTTAGCGACCGTGATTCTGCAGAATCATGATACAAAAGCATCTTTTTCAGCGTTTCATGTTTGTGTTTTTAAACACGTTTATTTTTACGACCGACGAAAAATCGCTTGAACGCAACCGTGTTTTAAACTAAACGTCTTTGAAAATCGTGATTCTAGGGTGAAAAAGTGTTGATTGAACGCACCCTTGGTATCTGTCTATTTATTCTAATCCTGTTACACGTCAGTAGAACTTCCTGTATGTTTTTACTACAACTTTTTACTGAAAGAACAAAAATCGAAGTTCGATATGAAAATCAGGCAAGTGAAATCCTGTATGGGCAAAGCTTTAGTCTACCTAGTCGAGCAAGAGTAAAATAATATTTTTGCTTCCCGCTTTTGTGGGTTCATGTTACTTCCCAATAATGCTCGAGAGTGCCGCACTATATTTTTGCGATTATCATTCAGCGTGAGCTTGTGTTTTGTTAGTTCATCATGTTGCCTTAGGAAAGAGATTTTCATTAAGTTGTGGCTTTCTCTCTATATCTCGTTCTGTTTTTGTGTTTGACTGTGTTCATTTTCAGACGTTTTGGGGAGGAAATATTCCTGTGCCCTGAGGGAGAATAAAGGACATAATTCAAAGCCAAAAAGTGCAGAATATAATTGCATTACAGCTAGCCGTTGATAGCCAGGGTACTAAAGGTTTCAGGAATACAGATATTTAACCTATTTTTAAAATTAGAAACAAGAAGGTACTAGCTTATGTGATGCGAAGTCCTATGTGGTGATCACAGTCTGGAAATTTTAATTGTATTTTTTTCAACAGAATGTTCATTTTCATTTAACTGGGCATTTGAATTTTTGTATCATTACATAGCCTTGAGCAATCATATGATGCAGCCTGCTCTTCAGTCTAATACATTGTATTTCTACATCGTGAGGTTTAACAAGTCTAATGATAATGCCTTAACCCTTTAGCAACTAAACCGCCCGAAACCGCCCCTCCTTTTACTCACTGAACCGCCCGAAACCGCCCGTCCGTTTTCAACGCGCTATAGTATCCGTTCTAGGGTCTACCGTGATAATGTTATACGTGCGTAATCCTTACGATGTCTACAGTAGGATTCTGCATAGATAAATAGTGCATGTTTCATATTGTTCAGAACAATGTCAAAATGAGAGCAATATTGCAACATCTTGCAGTGAGTAATAGGCCATTTTTACAAAATCGCTAATCTTTTATTTAGGGGGTGAAATCGGGAATTCGAAGGATAAATGTACAGTTAACAACTAAATTATTCATACCCCATGTAAATTTGATGTTTTTCATAACTCAAGAATGAAAGATAGACTGGTTGAATTAGGG
Organism: Mesocentrotus franciscanus; assembly: GCA_037976565.1. Lineage (NCBI taxonomy): Eukaryota > Metazoa > Echinodermata > Echinoidea > Camarodonta > Strongylocentrotidae > Mesocentrotus > Mesocentrotus franciscanus. The sequence continues at coordinate 11,124,909 of CP137679.1, forward strand.
CCTTTGTTAAATACTTTGAAGTGTATTGGTAAGCTTTAATATGTCACCTTCTCAAGAAACATATCGTAACAAAAATATAAAAAATGCCTAAACAATTACAAAACTTGGTAAGGGTATTAATAATTTAATTGTGAACTGTATGCTTCACGGGATATTTTTTGAAGAATATGTTTAATCTGTCCACAGGCTTTCTCGGTAACCACAAATATTATCCCTTTAACCAAATCGTCCATTGACTTTTAGGTTATTTGCGTGGGATGCTCACATAGAAAAAGTGCAAGAAAAATGGACAACATGTCGGTTGCTTGGAAGAATTCAGTGGGTAGAATGTTTGTAAATTGTATTTGTTCATTTCAATTTTTTTTTCCTTCATATTTTACCGGATGGGATGACGGTAAATATGACATGCTCTGTGGAGCGTGAAAAGCGACAGCAGACGAGCCTGTCTTGCTACTGTATGTTATTGTAAGGTTTCTCTTTCATTCCGAGATTGTTTGTAGTCTGCAGAATCAGACCTTTGTTGGGGAATGGAAAATTGTTTTGATTGTTTGATAAAGACTGGCAGGTATTGGTTGTTTAAATTAATTGTATTGGTTCTAAACTTTGTAGTTCCTCACGAGGACCTTATGCTTCATCTTAGTAGGATGTTTAGATGTTGAAAGTAGAAGACAATGTTTTGATAGATGCGTGATGGCTCAGTGATTGAGCAGTGGTGTTGTAACCAGAAGGTCCCATGTTCAAAACCCAAGTTGATGAGTCGTAGTGTCTCTTGGCAGGGCATTTAATCCTTATTACCAAGTCCCTTGGTTAGGACTTCAAGCCACATAGTAATCAGTGTCCATTTGTATCGCATCATAATTCGATGATACCTTATTTGATTGAATTACCAATTAATATGTGTCTCGGTGTGCAAAGGTCTCTGAAGCAGCCATGATCCATTTGCCTTCATATCTCGAGGGAGGGAAATTTGATATTATGATGAGAGTTCCATACGCGGTAGGCTAGGCCCCAGTGCATTAAACAAGACCTGTCTGTCCTACCGGTAAAAGTGAAGTCCACTCTTGGTGACTGACAACACCTGTTAATGGGTAAACACCCAAATGGTGTCAAATTCCCCATGAAACTCCACTTCTATGAACCTTTGAGCCTATATAGCCATATTCTCTCTGGTTGCTTTAAGCGTGTAGGCCTACATTTACATAAAGTTGCTGTCTTAATGGCAGTCAGGTAAAATAAATCCTCTTCCTCCTCCTCCTCATCACCAACAATTAGGTCTGTATTTACAGACTACAGTCTCTCTTGCTTGTTCTTTCCATTGGGGCACTTCCATGTAAGCTCCATGCATGTACCATCGCTGTGTGCTTTTGGATGCTCCAACCTGGGAGAGACACGCAATACACACAAAACACACTATACCTGCCCCCCTCTCTCTCTCTATCTCTCCATCTCCCTTTTCTCTCTCCGTGCTGTTGCGTTTTATGGGTTGGGGCGCACTCCAAATGATCATGCTCGCTCAACATCGGTCGGCCGGCGGCTGGGTGGAGAGTGCGAAGACTAATCATATGCGAGGGAGAGAGACACTCCGCACTGATGAATAGCGGATGCGCCTTACACAGACGTACTCAGCCTCTCTGCGGCATTGCCTCACCAGACGCATTATTGACTTTTTGCTCTGCCATACCTCCCAAAATATTTTTCATCCTTTTAATTCATCAGTGCAAATTTTCAGAGAAGTATACAAACCTGAATACATATTGGATCCAGAATGGCTACCATTGTCCTGATTTTGTAGAGGGTGAGATCTGTGTTTTCTTGGTGAGAATTCTGACTATTATTTTTTCGGTTGAGTTTGATTGATTTGGGCATTCATTAATGTGATTAGGGTTTAATGGGCCACTGACCGTATAGTGTCTGTCTGTCGGAGAAGGCTGGGGAGGGAGTGTTAAAGTCATTTACCGTCTGTAAGCTTATTCAGCAGGTAGCATTCCAGATTTCTTTTCCATTGCACGACCTGTGGTTTTTACGTGACGGCTTTCATGTAGCATTGAATGAATGAATGTCTGAATGAAATGCCTGGGTGCATATTCATGCCCGAATTGTGCTGTATTTTTAAACTGGGGAAAATATTCAGAAAATATTCAGAAAATAATTGTTTGTACTTACTGAAGTTTTTACATTTTGTGTTCATGGAAATACCTTAGACATCGTCTGTAATTGAGTAGAATTCATGATTGCTCTACTGTTTCAACAAAATGTAATTCACTTGTTTCTAGTAATCTATTTTAAAGTATGTTTGACATCGATAAGTCATTTAAATTCGTAACATTGATTCATGTATTTCATTTTGTTCTTTCCAATAGCAATTGCAATGAATTCTTTTCTCACACATAATTCAAATTTAAAATCTAAATTGTGATCAATTTCTTGAACAGTATTTGATATTAATCCAGTCATATAGATTTATATGATAGTAATGATCCTGTATTGTCTTGTTATTATCATGCACAGTTAATTAAAAATTACGTTTTGGAATACATATATTATATTGTTCACAGAAATCAAATGTTGAAGGCTATTTATTGCCTCATTTTAAGTTGATCCTATGAAGTGAAATTACATGTTAAAATCTCTATCTATGTGTTGCATGCATTGGGTACATGAATAATGAATCTCTTATGATTCCTAGTATTTTAGAAAAAAATAGTAGTGCCTGTACATCCCCCAAAATATCCATCTATGTCTTCAAAATGTAGATGAAATAGAACATTATCTGAGATTTGAGCTTGGTGTCCCCCAGGGGTGTAACATACCCCCTTTGTCTTTTCCCCTGTGAGTCTTCTCACCTCCTACTGCATGGCTCAATGCCTTACTGTTCTCCATCCCTTAGAGACCGCATCATGCATCAAAACTGAAACCTCCATCAAAGTCCATCCTCATGACTAACCCCATTCAGACCAAAAATGTTCCTTGTATACACATAGCAGTGTGTTGGCTCAGTCAGTAGAGCGTCCACCTCACAACCGGGAGGTCATGGGTTCGAACCCCGGCCGCGTCATACCAAAAGACGTTAAAAGATGGGAGTCGCTGCTACCTTGTTTGGCGTTCAACAATAAGGGGATAGAGCAATGTCGATCTGGCGCTGCTCAGTGGCTGCCGGGCTCACGATCAATTGGGCACAAAGAATTTCCATTTTCGGTTTAATAAAATTTGGAGTGGACTATAAAAGATTATTATTATTATTATTATTATTATTATTTTACTATGCAATGTCTTTTTCTAGTGTGAACATTGTTTGTTTAAACGTATAGCAAACCTTACATGGCTATTACCGTCCAGACTTTCGAAAGTCATAATGTAGCTGTATAGGAATATTGTATAGCATTCTGATAAGTCCTTTATTTTTTAATCTGAATGTAGTGTGATGTAATATCATGAACCTTGTACAGCAAAACTGTTCAGACTTGCAAAATTCATTGTATAACTGTATGAAAAAATTATATACCAAGAAGATAAGTAATTATTTCTTTTAGTCTGAATATTGTGTAATTAAACATCATAAAATGAGACCTTGTATAGTAAAACTGTTCTCAGTTCAGACGAGCATACATGTAGTTCATAGTGTTCATGTAGCTTTGCGAAAATCATATTGTATAAATTTTTTGTAAATTTCACCCTCGTCTGAACAGGGCTGTCAAAATGAAACGGTGTTGACAATCATTAGTCATCAGTGGGATGCCCTCCTAGCTTACTCCCTTTGCCCTTTCTTTAATTACCTCCGATTGTATGATCAATGTGTTGCGTGTGTGTGTCCTCCACCAGTTCACATTCATTGTCCATGCAGCAGTGTCAATGTCCAGTGCCGTTAGTATATTGCCTGTTTGGAACCAGATATTAATAATGTGAGATAAAGCCCTTTTGGCACTAATATGTCCCACTGAACTACTTAGAGATCTACATTTAGTCCTCCATTGGTTAATATTCAATGAATGAAGCCATGTCTTTGTCCAGTGTCGTTAGTATATTGCCTGTTTGGAGGCAGAAGGGCGTTAACTCTGATATAAATTATGTGAGATATGCCTTTCTAGCACTGATCAATCCCATCGAACTACTTAGAGATCTAAGTCCTTCACTAGTAGGATATATACTAGACTCTGATTATAATATCGAAATATGACATTCAAAACAGAAAAAATTGTTATGTAGGAAGAGGTTTGCCATACAAAATATAAATAATCAAAGTGCTTGGGAAGAAAACCGGGGTAATACAATTCAGTGGCGATTTATCTCAGTGCTAATGTCATTGATTGATGATATGATTTAGTTTGGAGATTCATTTTGACTGTCCTTGTGTATTTTCAATAAGAATATATTTTACAGGGAGTGGGAGGAATTTGAATGAAGGCTATTGTATGCAAGGCTGTCAGCTCTACTTTTAAAGAGGCGCAGATAATTTGGAATATCATCTTGAAATCTTTCAGAATATGTCCCAATTTTTAAATAATCACTTTGACTTTTCTTGCATTTTTTCAAAGAAAAGAGAACACATAGATCCAAAGCAATTTAGTAAACGCCGAAATAAATTTTGGGAGAACTATGCCGTTTACAGGTAGTTTTAAAAGATTTAAAAACTTCCAATTTTATAAAGGTTATTGTTATACTGGAAGCATCATCAAATTTGTCTAATTTCATTTTTTATCCAGTTTTTCACCTTCCCCATATCTGTAATTTTTAATGTGTAGAAGATGAGTAATTCCTTTGCTAGAACCACTTTACCCGGATATTACATGAGGTTTTTATTTACAATGTAGCATACGTAGATGTTTATAGTGAACTTAGTTGTATAGCAAGCATACAGTATATACATATACATATAAATGTATATCCCTTTCTGGACAGGAATTTAGCTAGTGCTACAGTATTATAAAAATTGATCATATTTTGTTCTTTAAATTGGCAACGATTATATATTTCTTTTATTCATACATTGTTCTTATAAAATGTAATGTTTCTGAATACATCAGAAAGAGATAAAAACTGTTGAAAAGTTGAAAAATGGCAGATTTTGATAGAAAAACATTGATTTAGAACATCACAACTTGTAGCCAATTTGAGGATTTTCAAGGCATTAGTTTAATTTCCTTTTTTAAATTCCTAATGTCAAATGCACTATGGTCATATAAGAAAAAGGACACAATAATATTATGTGCATACATTTCCTCCCCTTTTTTTTACTCATCTTGTATATATTAGAGCTTGGAATCAAAAGTTATTTAGCCAAACCACAAAATTTGGAATGGCTGTCTTGAAAGGGAAATGTAAACTAGGCATTGTACTCTCCTTTAATAGTCCCAAATCAATGTATCACCGGCCGGAAAGGGAAAATATATATGCATGATTTGTGTAACCGATCATGCCTGTGATTTTAGTAGATGTCCCCGATTCAAATTGTACTTCTCCCTCTCCGACCTTGATACTGATGATCTGCAGAGCGAAGCAAATTGGCAATCAAAGCTGTTCTGAGGAGCACTGACATTTCCAATCCAGATTCCCCATCCATTCCTAAATCTTTCTTGCACTTTCCTGATCTTGGCGGTCAAATTTTAAGGGGCATGACTTACTTGTAGTTACTCTTTCGATATTGTGGAGGCCATGATGCAGAATCCATCCAAAATATATAGGACAGAAAGAACACCAAGAAAAACAAACAGAGTCTAACATTTTACTTTAAAGCAATTTTAAGAGAATAAGGAATTTGATATGAAATGCATTTTGGAAAAAAATACAAATTGACCAATTTCTCTTTAGCTTGCAGCATCATCATTGATTTGCTTGATACTTTTAAAGCAGTTCAGAATATACTTTAATACAAGAGCTCAATTCAAACATTTTCATATTCTTTACCCACTCCCCCACCCCCTCCTCCAAAAAAAAAAGGAAAAAGAGAAAGAAATAGAATGGTACCTTTAGAAGGTAATATACCATTTTGGTCAATTTTGGATTTTCTTGTAGAATTCGATTTTAGGACAGCTATATGGTCTGAAATAACAATAACATCAATTGTATCACAGCAAAGATTTATTTTATTTTTGTAGTCTCGAAAATGGGTAAAATTGATCTGACTGGCTGGACAATTATATTTTCATTTTAAATTTATTGTTCCTTTTTTTTACAATCCCAATTCTCTAATGTATTTTGCATTCAATTCTGGCAAACAAAATCATGCCTGTAAATGAGGTAACTCTTAATTTGTTCTAAAACAATTTTATCCATGACTTGTCCATAACATCATTCTCGACATGTGAATTTGTATTGGATTTGGATGGTGCCTGGTAAAGAGATAAATCAATACTGATTTCTAAAAAATGCAGGTGTTTCTGAGCAAGGTATTTTAGGGATTTACATGTATTTGCCGCTCATATATGTAGATGTGGCACTCATAAACTCAAAAATAATCATATTCCATTAGAATTTTGTGGTCTAGCGATTTCAAGAAACAAAATCATGTCAGGTTGACCTCTTACATCGATCAATTGATCGTTTTCTTTTTCTCATACACCTACTGAAGAGCCATGTTTTAGCTATATTTGATTGACAGTTTTTGGAGACTGCATGTACGTAGAAAGATTAGGAATTTAAAAATGAAATAACCAGGACATTGAATGTACAAGACATTAACAATACTTGATTAGATTGTGCATGACTGTCCCTTGTTGACTCTGTAGAATTATAAAATCCAAAATTATTGCATTTTGCAATCACATAAATTGCAAATGTTGTAAATATGTCAATTTACCGCAACATTGTTTTTGCATTTGTACATGTAATCTTGGAATGGAAAGTTGTACCTTTAGAAAACTACAATTTTGTTGTGAATGAAAATGATTGGTTGGAGTTTCCCCACTTTTTCAAGTCCAAGTATATATGTTTTGATTGAGTACTCATGTAATCAATGTTCACAGGAGAACAAAAGAAAAGAATAACAATTGAAATAACATACATTTAGAGCAAGTGCTCATATGCCCTTGTACCGTAAGCAAATATTTGTGTTCGTCTTTGCTTTAATAACATTGTTAGTGTTACTAAAAACACGCTCCGTGATGTTCTGTGCCTTGTTTTGTTTTCCACATCATGTCATTCATTTTCTCTCTCTCCGTTCCGCCACGTTTGTTTTCGACCATCCTCGCCGCTCGCAATCTTTCCCTAACTCAGACCATGGAGCGAATCTCGCAAGCGTCCGCTCGCTTCAAAGAACTCTTGCGGAGGGTAAGACACGAACGCTTGATTAACACTTCGACTAGAGCTTGGGCTTCAGCCTTCTTTTTTGCGGTGCGCTTTTGATTTCTAATGAAATTCTTCTATGTATTGATTTTGTTGTGTGTGAACCTACTGTTCATCTATATTATTGTTACCCTCTCACTAGTCTTGTTTCCAAGCAAAGGGAGTCTTTTCCTCATCTCAATTAAATCAAGATATGTCAGGTTATGTCTGGAGCTTGTAGACTAATATCTACTCTCTTTCTATTACGTTGCACTTGCTCTGTGTCTCTCCCATAGTTGGATACTAGTCTGCATCTCCAGACCTAATCTGATGTATTTCAATGAGATTGAAGAAAAACTGCCTTAGCCTTGAATCAGACTACCCTCTCACAAGCCCATGGTGTTCTATGCACTCCTAAACTTAAAAGCAAATGGTGGCTCTAGTGGACGTTTTCTTGCATATCACGCAGAACTTAATGCAGTGCTAGTCATTGAATTGTATGTTAAGACTTTGTGAGAGCCAAAAGTGCATTTATTCTAGGTAAACGGATGGGTTAGCGCCGTTTTGACTCTCAACAAGTGATACATGTATTATCATCTGTAAGATACTGTTTTCTTACAAGTGAGAAACGTGCATTTGATTTTCACTCAGAGATGTATTTCATTTATCTGCTTAGAGCGAGAAGGGCATTCATTTATATATTTTTTAAATGGAGTTAAAGCCCTTTGGCTCTCAGTATACAAAATTGTATACAAAAAAGAGCTGATATCGAAACAAGTTCTACAATTTTGAACTATGTGTATCAGTTTAATATGGCAAAGAGCACATATAATCGTAGTGTGTGTGTTTCGTTCATAGACTTTAGTTCAAGTGTGTGCACTTTTCTTATTTCAGGATACATTTTTGTTGATTGTGCAGTTGTATCAGTGATTTTTCTTCTTTTTCTTTAATACTTGTAGTTTGATATTTTGCTGTTGTGATGATTCTGAACTGAAACAAATTATAAAGTGGTCTTTCTGTGCTAGAGTGATGCATCTCATTAAAGGGTGCTCTCTTGAAATAATTTCAAACATAGGTCTACTTTCTGCACTAGTCTTCTTTTTACTTTGCATGAAATGTCTTACATTTGTGTACACTTTGTTGATTTCTTTTGACAACTTTGTATGTAGCATGAAGGGAAACTGTTGTTGCTTTTTTTCCATTTAAAATTGCGAATATTATTGACAACCAGAAGGGTGTTAAGAAGTACAAGTGTATATGAGTTCAATACCTTCTGGCTCCCAGCGGATGATACATCCTTCGCTCACATCCCTGTTTTACATATTTTTGCCACATTTCGAAATGGCTTTTCAGCTTTGGTTACATGTATATATGTCGCACATAATATTCCTGCAAATTGACATATTTTGACGTATTTAAAAATGACTCTTTTCCATGGTTATATATGTCCCGCATAATATTCCTGCAAATTATACCTTCAGCATCCGTTGGTGTATTGTCCGTTTAGAGCCAGAAGGGCATTAAGTCATTTATTTTAACATAGGGTTGATACCCTTCTTGCAAGCAACAGATAGTATGGATTACGAATGATACAAACACTTGTATTTGTCATTCATTCCATAACAAAATATTGGCTGTTTGGAGCCAGAAGGGCATTAACTTGTATACCTTATCACAGAGTTTATGCCTTTCTTGATCTGAACAGACCATTTTTACTGTATATGGGATAAACTATCCTATACATGGACAGGAATCATTTATATAGTGTACAGGGAGTGGAGAATGTGCATTCATTGTGTGCGGGCAAGCCTGAATCCAATGACCGAGGTAATAATATATCTGTAAAGCGCTTAGAGACGTCGTTGATGTATTAAGCGCTATGCAAAATCGGAATATTATTATTATTATTATTATTACATTTATCCAAATCAATTTATGCATCTGGGTATGGTTGATAATCTTCATATACGTGTGGAAAATATGGATACTAATTTATTGTATTCAATATGACTGGATACGCATTGATGAGAGCTTCATTTAGATGTATGTTCAGGACGGTTGCAAGATTTCCCTTTAAAGATACTATGTCCCTTTTGCAGCCAACATCAAATTCTGTAGAACTTTGCAGGAATTATGAATATGTCATGTATGTCCTATCTGTGAAATTTAAACGTTAGCAGTGTCCTAATATTCAAATTATGCAAGGAAACCCGTTTACTTGCTAGACTTCACTGTCAGACACTATTGAGTGACTGACTGGCTTTTTCATCTTTGGTAATAACATACATAACATGAGCTGTAAAGGGTACATGAGCATTTGTCTACATCAATAACCCACTTCTTGTAATGGCCAAAATTAAACTGATTAAATCTTTGCGCATCATAAAACGTACAACCATTAGGTACAATGGTCTGAAAAATCAGACTATTACTTACTGGCTCTATAGCTCCTAAGTCGAGTCAGCAACTAATAGTCGTTATTTTCCCACTGAAGACATTTTCAAGCCCCCCCCCCCTTTTTTTTAGGGAAGTTCTAAATTAGTATTGTCTTTCAAATGCCGTTGGAATTTAACCTTTTCATTTTTTTGGCCTGCAAATGGGACATAGTACCTTTAACATAGAGTACATACGGTATCCATGTATATTGAAGCTTCATACATGTTTATTTTCCATGCACGTTTCTGTAGTAAACTACCGGTAAACATGCCACCTACTTGCACACCTGCAACACGTTGAGGACAGGCTCACACAAGCCAAGGTCTTGGACATCTCAAAGGCGTGAAAATAGAAATTGGACATTTATCTTCCAATTTTCCCCTTCGTGTTATCTAGACACATTTTTAAAGATACAGTTGAGTTCTGGTCATGTGATTGCATTGTGAAAGAAACGGTGTGGAATGGATCAGAAAAGGTTGATCATCTAGCATATAAGTATTGGTGTGTACTGCAAGGTTCTGGAATCATCAAAATGATAAGAAATTTGGCCCAGTCTTGGTAAAGTTACAAGCACTGTACACAGAAAGATGTATATGGGAATACATGAACATGTGGCATACAAATCCGTCCCGATATTTATGCTGTTACATGCCATATCTAGAATATGAAAGCATTTGAAGAGCCATGCTTTTCAGGGAATAATTTTTATCTGATGTTCTTCCACACTTGCATAATAACAATGATAACGCTCACAAATTATTTTTCACCTCTTCCCAGAACTCAACCTTCTCTTTAAATGGTATCCAAAATGGTATCCATAGACATGCACATACTGAAACTACCTTGTTTCAACAACATAGAGCATGATTTTTTTTCTCTCTCTTTCCTTGGTGTGTTGTGAGCATGAAAGGTTTGATTTTCTTTGATCATATTTTGTAGAGGGAAAAGTTGGTAAAACAAATATTGGAATATACCTTCTTTACCACCATTTTGATAACAAAAACTGTCATTATTCGCCCAATTACAATTTCCAGGATGTACAATTTGAAAAAGGAACAAATTAATTTGATCATTATTAATGAAAAAGAAATTTCTAATCAGTTTGCCTTCTAAGAAGAAATAGCAGCTAAGCCATGTGCATCATTATTCAATATATTTCCAGCTACAATGTATCATTAGACGTGCTCCTGAACTTCAAAATGTCTTCAATTATGCCTCCAAGGTTGAGCTACTAATCACCCTCCTTGATACGGTGGAGGAAATTGATTCCTGAATGATCATTAATTAGCCATGTACCCAATCAAGAGATATGCATGCACGCATATAATGTATGTTGGTGATGAAACATGAAGCCTGTAGAGAGGATGGGGAAGGGGGATGGTAGTGACCTCCTCCCTATCAAAATTTCTGCGGGCAACCTTTGATCTATCATCTTATGATTTTATGATAGGCCGATTCTAAGCTTAATTTTTTTCTTTGATGGACATTTTGTGGTATGCTTATTGTTAACAGCAGTGCCCCCCACGATTCAAAACGGTCTATCAGTGCCCTTGTGCAGCCTGAACATTACTGGGTATTCTTAAACTCGGCCCTATATACTTACATGTACTTGTGCACTGTACATTCTTGTCTTGATGTGCCATTTTGTGGGTCTATTTCATGAAAAAAATCCAACATTTTACTTTACTCCACTTATTACAATTCACAATACATGGACATGTATGTAGCTCCTGTCCACTAGTATTTAAATACAGATAAAAAAATTGAGAGAAATCATATCTCTTGTAAGATATCATATGGAGATTCTGAGTTCTGTCTATCAACTCTACTTCCATGTCTTTTTAAAAGAGACGCAGCAGGCATGCTTTTTAAATACACAATTGATTTTCTATTAACTATTATTTAGCTGTCTGGAACTTTTCCTCAAAGTAGCTTGAAAAGGTCAGCTTCATGACTATTCCATTTATAAAAGCAATCGAGACAAAACCAATAACTATCAGCCTTTCATTGTTTTCAAAAGAAAGAGAGAGATCTTCACGGTCGTGAGGTTTTGATCGATTCTAAATGCAAGCTACGAGCTAAACGACTAATTGATTCAGACAGAGTGTACATATATTCACGTCACTCCAGTCGTATGCCTGCTCAGCTCGAGAAGGAAAGCAATACTGTTATTTGTGATTCAAATTGATCGTAGATGGTCAGTAGAGGTCGTCGTAACCTGGTAACTGACCGCGCTGCCTTTTTGCTGCCAGGGAATCAAACAGTTTTTGAATTTTTAAGTTGGTACTCCAAGTGCATTCTTCCCTCCCAGCGGTGGCGCCGCCAGCTGCATTTGTCGGAGTTGACATGGGCTATAAATAGCCCATGATGTCATGTCTTGGGAACCTAGGTTTCAGTACGTCACATCCAAGAGTCACATTACATCTCCTTTTTCTCTCCATAGGCCTGTCTTCATCAGACCGAAGTTGCAAAATAACCCGCTATTTTAACTAGCCCGATCTCAAATTAGCCAGCTAATTTGCGTTTTCATCAGCCCGCAGTTGCAATTAGCGGGCTATTTGGTCAAGAAAATATCTTGTTTCCAAAATAGCCCGCTATTTAGGAAATAGCAGGCTAATTTGCGCCCGTCCGAGCTAGTTTGTGATGAGCATATCGGTCTGGTGAAGATGCAATTTCGAGCTTCAGGAAAATATCCCAAGTCTGAAAATAGCGAGTTATTTTTCAACTTCGGTCTGATGAAGGCAGGCCTAATGTGCTGTTTGGCATGTGTATTTGTATCACACAATCTTATAAATAGTCGTCCCTTCGTTAAAGCCAAGCTGAGTTTCCTATGAGTTTGTGGTTGGTGTTAATTGCATTTCATGGTCCTTTCCCTAAAGGCTTTTGACTTTGATAGGAAATACCAGAGCTTTTGTAAGATTTATGAAAATGATTTACTAGTTAGCTAGTGTTCAATGACATTTGAAAATGACATTGAACACTGCCATCTCTCTCTCTCTCTCTCTCCCCCTCCATTCCATCCTCCCCTCCCCCTCTTTCTGTCTCCTATACTTATATTTCTCTCAATTCTGTGCCTTTCCCTGTCTCTCTCACTCCTTGTATTTCTTTCTTTTTCTATCTTTCTCTTTCTTCCTCTTTCTCCTTTTTTTTTTCTTTCCCCCTTTTTTTTCTTTCCCCCTTTTTTTTCTTTCCCCCTTTTTTTTCTTTTCATTTTTTCTTTCTCTTTTTTTTTTCTCTTTTTCTTTCCCCTTGTTTTTCTCTTTCCATTTCTTGTGTTTCTCTTTGTGTCTTTCTCTATCTCTTTTCTCACTCCCTTTTTTCTGTCTTCCTTTCTCTCTCTCTCTCTATCTCTTTTCTATAGTTCCTTCTTTCTCCATATGTGGTATGTCTCCTCCCAGCAGTGATTTCTTGTCAGATTTTCAATCAAGAATCCACCAACTAAAATTACCAATTAAAAATTCCAGGCACATTGGCTACTATATTTCTTCATGTGAAAAACGTCTGCAAGAACCCTGTATCTAATTTTAAGGACTGATATCAAATATGTTACCTTTTTATTAATTTTGCCATTTTGGAAGGCATGCAATCAAAGCTATGTGAAAGGTGTATTTCACATCATGTAGTCTCATATCACCTCGTATTAAAATACAGGCAGTCTTGTTTATCAGTCGGCCCTTGTTACATAAGACTGAATCTGTTTGATCTTTATCAGCACAATTACTTCAAATTTCATTTTCCAGAATGATTGACAAGATCATATGATTGATCATAATCAGTGAAAATTTACCTGAAATTGTTTTTTCCATAATGACTGACGCAAAAATCAAATCAAGGTTGCTCAAATATCAATGCCCTTAGGGTGTAAACTCAGTACATCCTTACGTGACTTTGACCAAATGAAAAAGCCCTGAATTTTAATTTGTTTATGTTTGCACATTGTGTGCAAACATTTCCATGTTACATGATGTATTAAAGGTAAAACAAAGTTTTGGAATGGGGTCATGAATTTGGTTCAAATGAACATATTGGAAGCATATGCGATCCTACAATATTCAATGATCGTTGTCGCGGTTGAAATCGAGGCTAAAGTGATGAAATTGTGAATAATAAACTCTTTATGTTGTATAGCTCCCTCTCAAGATTGATATTACTTTAGCTTCTATTCCCGTTTGGAAATTATATATCAGAACTGCATATTCCAAGATTGTCATGGTCGCAGCTACCATTTTATGGCCATAGGCGCTATTTGAAATTTATCGGGAGCAACGATGAATTTGATATTTTAATTTCTCGAAATCCTTAGCATTTTAGAGCCCAATTATTTCAAAGTTGCTTATTCTAACACTAGGTTTCACAATAGTAAAGCAAATTTTAAATTTCATAATCCAATCCTGTTGAAATATTACCAAAACTTTGTATTACCTTTAAAAAGATGGTAACTTGTACAGTCATTACTTTGCAAGCACAAACCCCTTTTCCTTCATTTTGTGTAACAGTGCCTGCACTCTGAGACTAGGTTGACTGCATACGGCATAGGCTCTGTACTGAAGCTGCTCCGGACAACACAGCCAGAGACTGACAGAGCTAGGCTCTGCTCAAGGCTTTTGGAATTGGGGTACAGTGTCAAATCCGAGTCTGTGCGTGCAGACTATACAGTTATGTGCATGCACATGAAGTTTACTGAGTCACTGTTTTGTTTACATCACAAAGCGAAGGCAGGGACTGGTAATTATTGCTCTGTTTGACATAACTTGGAGATGGAATTTAGAAGTGGATAATTGGAATGTTTGCAGGCTATCTACACCATAGACAATTTGGATATTGTCTAGAGCCTAAGTAGAGGTCAGTTCCTTGACTGAGTTTTTGAACAAATCCCAATTAATCCCCTGCTTGTGTGTGATATCATTGGCCATCTAAAGAAAATTTGTGGTGCACATGGATTGATAATGACCCCCAGGCCAGATAATAAATTTGATATTATAAATGAGAATAAGTCGTCTGCTGAGAGCCAGAAGGGTGTTACAACTAACTTGAATCATTTCACACAGAGTTTACTCAGCATGCTTCTGACTTTCTCAGCAGTACCACTATATTATTATTATGTTCACAAAGGATTGATTTATGTACTGGTGGATTTTTTTCTTTATTGAACTAGAGTTCATATCCAAGTTTCTCCTAACTTTTCAATGTGTTATAAAGAGAGATTAATAGTTGGATTTCAAAATGCCTTGCATAAAATAGGAAATAATCATTATAAAATACATGTCAACAAAAACCCTTTATGTTGAAATAAGGAAGCAAAAATGTATGAACGGTGACAGTGCGGTTGGTATAGAATTCCTTTGAAATCATTCTCTATGTGATTGGATATTGTTAGAAATAAATCATCCATTTTTGAAAAGCAATTACATCAAAGATCACCAAGGACCTACATACCAAGATAAAGATCTGATTTCACCCCGCATTTTTCTGCTAAAGTTACCCAATCCCTCTCCCACTCTTTAAGGTCAGGGCCTATGTCAGCCCGAGTGACCCCCAGAGTTCAGGCTGACATCATCGCCTGCCTGCCTGCCTCCTGCATCACCAGCGAGCCTCTGACATCTTGTCCACATCTGCCTAATCGCTACAACCAACCGACATCCCCCGTGATATTTTACCCAGCCGGGTCTGTCTCAGTACCCGGCACTGTGTAATAGGTCTTGCATATATACTGTTTACTTGCTGATTAGCAGGAGGAAATCCCTGCTATGCAAATGCCTTGCATCGCTGGAGCAAGCCGGGAGTAAGTCCTGCCTAAAAGGACATCTTGTGTTGGCGTTTGGGACTAGGAATCCCCCTAGCTGGCTTTCAGTAGGAGTCTTATTGTGTTTGAGGTGTGAAGGAAGTCGGAGAGGGTCGAGTTGCATCGTTTTGTAGTGCTGGTACCATCGAGGTTACAGCCGAAGAGCTGGATTATGTCGCTTGACTGCCTCCGAGGGAAATGCTCTTTGTATGCGAAGGATGATTTATACCCTAAGCCTAAGGAGCATTGTACGCAAGTCAATTCACAACACTGTAAATCTGTGTAAAGTACTACTCTCATCGGGACTTCCTAGCCTGTGTAGAGGAACTGGAATATCTACAGGGTGCATAATTATGTATTTGGGATGAATAGATACTGTGACCTGTGTTAATATTCGATATCAACATTAGATTGGTGGACTGAGGCTTGCGTATTGCTTGTGAGAAACACCTCTCAGTATTTGGTTTGTATGTATGGACTATTGGCCTTATTGAAGGTAAGAACCCATCTGTAAATCAGGGATAGTGATTAGCTTGAGATGCAATTTCAACTCTGTGGTTATATGTCCTTAGAATAATACATGTACAGCCAACACGAATATAAGTCGGGCATGCACAGCATACAGGTTATATACTTTGCATAGGATGGTATTGTTGTTAGGTTGACTGCACGGTCCTTCGTTATGACTCACTTTCTGAAATGAGCTCAATTTACATAATGTGGTTTCTAATTGAGGCATAAAAATCGGGTGGCAGCTAAACATCCTGACTTTTCAGAGAAAGAAGCATTCTTATATACCAGCATTTTTTGCATTTATCTTCAATGCTTTTATGTCATGGTTTTGGGAGTATTTCGCTGGTACATGTATGTAATTTCATTTGTTTAAAGATAAAGGCCAGTTCTGGTCATGCGATTGCATTGTGAAAGAAACGTTGTGAAATCGATCAGAAAAGGTTGATCATCTAGCATATAAGTATTAGTGTGTACTGCAAGGGTCTGGAATCATCAAAATGATAAGAAATTTGGCCCAGTCTAGGTAAAGTTACAAGCACTGTACACAGAAAGATGTATATGGGACTACACGACCACGTGCGCGATATCTATTTGGTCCCAATAGATATAATAATTTACCAAATATATCAATTATTAGGCGGTTTCCCAGCAAAATTGTTATCGTCACGTATTAGTACAAACATATTCTTTCACATGATTGGTAATAACAGCTTCCATTTCCCTTTTTTTTTTTTTTGGTCCCAATACTGGTCTTTCCCTTTAACTTTACATCTCAACCTTGGTCCAATAACATCCTTTGAGGAAGACAGTGATCTTTCTTAGCCACTCTCAATCCCGGTGTAGTATTAAATTAGTACACTATCATGAAAAAGAAATTCCTTGAATGTTTTCAGCATTTTTGTGCCTTATATGGCAGCCTGGCTAAAGTCTGGGGAATTTGTCTGTCTAGGCTCGTTGAGCTGCTTTGATTTGGTATCTGCACAGTTTTTAGGACGCTATTAGAGCGATTTCATTTCTTATATCCATTAGATTTATTCACTTGTTTATCTTTTATTTCATCTGAAAAATGAAATATGTTTTACAAGATTATTACCATTGACTAGTGTCTCTTTCTGGTATCATTATATACCACACAAGAATTTGTCATCAACTAAAATGGAATATATGAACAGTCAGAACTCAGAACGGATGAAATTGTTGTCCAAATGTCCCGTACGATATACATGGAATTGCACCGTATCGATATTATGATGTGATGAAAGACGATCGCTTCCTTCACATTGCAGTTTGTTTCATAGTCTTCCTTGTCGATGGGCAACGCACACAGCGATGATCATCCAGAGTATGAACTCTATTACCAGATCCTCAAAGTCAGGCACCAGGTATACATGTTACACTCCACTCTGCGTTCATACATAGCTTCAACATCGTTTCCAAACAACGTTCCTTCTGAAAGTTTCCAAATGTAGTACGTCATTAGCCTGGCTCAGAGGCACTGGGGGAAAGAGGGGAGGGGGTGTACCAAAAGGTCCCCTCTTACCATTTCAAGTTTTCAACCTAGCAAATCTAGCATTCCTCAATTACAGAATTTTTTTTTTTTTTTGTCAAACAAATTTCAGCATTGTGCCCCTCCTTTCATATGTGTAAAACCCTGGATTCTCCCTAGGTCAAAGGGTATCGGTCTTGAGTTTTTTTCCCTTTTCAATGGACCCTCAACTCCAGCTAAATGATGTGATCAGAAAATGTAGGAAAATACTTTGTTGGAATGCTTCCTTAATTAGTGTGAATTTGATGCAAAGCTGTGGCGTGATCTGGGGTTGCAAATTTAGCATCTCCATTTCACTTTGAAAGAATAAATTTCAAACTTTGTATGAAAAGACATACAACATTTAGGCCAATAAATATGCGAAGATGTTGAGGTTATGTATACATACAGTGGTGACATACACTGCACAACCAGACTATATAACACCAGAATTATATACATGTATAATCAATTACTACTAACACTCATATCATCATCATCATCATACGTCTCTCTGCATCCAACTGTGTGTACCTGTATGAAACTCTCCTGTACATGTATATAGCATGCGTGGCAGAAGGTCGTATCTCCTCTGCATGGACTTTTGAATGTTGTGGCAGAGGGTCTTATGAATTTGAAGGTGCACATGTAAGACTGTATGACACTACAGATAACTGTGAAAGGACCGGTTCACTAACATATTCGAATTTATGGATGTCTCTTTCCTGGGGACCTAGTGACGATTTATTCCATTAACTGTTATCAATGAATGAACTGCAATATTTGGAATCCATTCTGCATACATTTTGTGTTGCTATGTCGGGCAAGCCTTTCAGATTGTCAAGAATGACCTTTGTTTAGAAAGTATGCATAAAATTTGAATATGTAAGTAAACCGGTCTATTGATTCATAAGTGTACATGTATGTTGAGAGTTAGAAAGGTGTAACTCTGTATTAGATGACGTGAGTTATGCCCTTCTGGTCCTGACCAGAAAAAGTATTATGGATATTAGATAATGGCATCTGTATGGAGCTACCAGGGTATTAACTTGTATGCCTCAACACAGAGTTAACACCCTTATCGTTCCAAACAGACGTTGTTACCTGTTGATAACAAGAAGGTTATTTACTCATACATACTCGCAACACCCTTCTGGCTCTCAATTGTGACAACATCTTATATTACATTCAACTTCAAATGTCTGTTTTCCTAGTCTGTTTCTTTCATCGGCAAACGTCGTAGAGAAGAACCTGAATACACGGTATACTACCAGGTAGGATGTAGGGTGGACTTGCTAACCAAAGATTCATCATTCTGAATATTTCAGTCAGTTTTTGATGGGCGACACCTTTGCTTTATAAATTTAAGGGTTTATTGTGGTTATTCAGTTCTTCTGCAGCTTTGTCATTGTCATTTGGTATTGTCTTAAGGTTATTTCTGGAGATAATTCAGCAAAAGAGAGCTTTTTTTAAATATTTTGATTGGGAGTTGCATGATGATGTTTTCCTCTTTCAAATTTATGTTTTTATCCCTAACTCTCTCTACTTCATACTCTATTTTTCTGAAGCATATTTCTCTCGCTCCTTTTTGTTCTATCCTTCTCCTTTCCATATTGTTCCTGTTAAGTTCAAAGTATAGTTTCTCCTTCTTAATCATGTTGAGTTGGGGAGGGTGCATTGTACAGAATCATGTCGTGCTTCGTCCAACAAGATGTCATATGTTCAGAGACAGAAGGGCATTAACTCTATGTTGAAGTATGTGAGTTAAAACCCTTCTGGCTCCAAACAGACATTGTGTGTGTTTTCTTTGGAAGTCTTGTTACACTACTTCTCTTTCTCCTTTAGTCCTTAGTTTTAATTTTTTAATTTTTTTTTTTTTAAATCTTTGAATTTATTTTAAGCACTCTTCTGCTAGTTGGTTTTACACCACTTCTAGTTATAAGTTTATTCCTAAATCTTGTTAGTTTTATTGTTGAACTCTGGGGCTATTTTTTTTCTCAAATATTTATGTTGAGTCTAAATGTATTTGTTGGATTTGTTGATATTCATATTTTTTAATTCTTATTGCATCTGTTTTTTTTTTTTTTCATTTGAATTGTGTGGATATCTGCTTTTTAGAATTGAAGCACAACAAATGAATTGTTTGTTTAAGCTTCACTAGTAGATAACCAGGAGTGATTTGGTTACTATTTTGGTTATCTGAGGCTCCGTTTCATATTTCGTCAGAAAACCATGGGAAAATAATCAATATCTCTAATTATTTCAAGCGAACTGCCTGTTTGATATACCGGGTATATGTATATTAATCCTTGCCTGGGTGGAATGTGTGGATTGATTCAGCATAGAGGGAGGGGGAGAGAAAGAGGGAGAGAGAGAGAGAGAGAGAGAGAGAGAGAGAGAGAGAGAGGGAGAGAGAGAGAGAGGGAGAGGGGAGAGAGAGAGAGAGAGGGGGAGGAGAAAAAACAAAAGAAAACAATTTGTTGGGGGTACCATACTGTATTAAGTCTCACATACATACATGTAGGAAGTGCCATTTTACTTTTTATATTGTATATGTAGTTAGTGTCTTTTTTCACCTAAGAACCTTTATTCTTGAAAGTTACTCAAGTCATGTGACTCAAGAATTAATACTAACAGACTTACATTAACATTAAAAGTGACAAGTCTACAGTGTATGTGGTTTTCATTGCTGTTTTGACAGCATGGCATTATCTTTCCCAAAGTAACAGAAAATCCTAAATAAATAATTGATATCAGTAACTTATGTGGATTAGTTTTGATGTGAAGAGTGTAATATTTTTTAATATTCTCAACTGAAAGATGGACTCCTTTAATATGTCAGTTATCATCTGCTGAGAGCCAGAAGTGTGTTTACAGTGTTAAAAAAGTCCTTCTGATTTTTAGCAGATGGCATGAATTGTTTTTTGGTTTTTGTTTTCGACTCTCCATAGAATTTGCAGAATGAATGCTTAATTGCCTTAAAAAATGAGATAATAATCATAATTAAAAAAAAAACACTTCAACTTTCTAGACATGCTTCTGAAAGTACTTATCATATCAGTTTCATTTATACAGCATTTAACCTTTAAGGGTGCTTTTTTTAAAGTATATTATTATTTGCTTTTAAAACAAAAATATAATATCAATAATCTCATTTGAAACAAATAACCTATTGCATGCTGATATTGTTGTATGAATTGTGAATTGCTCATGTTTATCAATTTTATTCTGCTTTGTTTTGGATTTCTGAGTATAATTATGCATGTTATTGTTCTCCTTTTCCATATGTTGTTGTACATGAAAGCATGCAGTTTGCATTTACTTATCAATGTAGCATCCTAGTTATATTCTTTCATTGGTGTTTTGATCACTAATGCATGCATTTTGACTCATTTTGCTTTTCATCAGTTTTAGTCCCATCTGATATACTTGTGTGGTGATTTTAAACGTTTCATATTTGCATTTTTGTTAAAAGTTGTCATAGCTTGTATGACCTTATATATTTATGTAATATCATCACAAATATATATTTTTGGTACTCCAGTTTCATTTGTCATATATTTCCTCACATTTTCCTCATAGTTTTCTAGTTAATTTACAGATCTATATCAGATATTACTAGATAGTTTAAGCTGTTCAAAATTCGTTTTGGGGTTTTAAAAAAGGAACTTGTTGAATGAAGTTTGCTCCCAAAAAAAGATTTCTACTTCTTACATATATTTAAAGGGGAAATAAAGGAAAAGAAAATGGAGATAAAAGAAAGTCAACAGAAAAACTTCACAAAGTCTTAAACTTAAAGAGATATGCTTGGTTGAAGCATCTCAATGTAAATATTAGCCAATCAAGTACAATTTTACGGTCGTTAACATTCCATTGCCATAGTTTCCATTGAAATCTACACCAATGCAATTGACTAGAATATTTGTAGAGGCTCTACAACAATCCTATAAAAGAATATTGACTTTTCTCTGTTATTGTCCATTCTAAAACCCTGCTGTTTGCATTAAGTTTACCAACTGCATTATTGGACACTTGTAGAGAGGAAAGAAAGATTTACATTATCAAACGAAAGCAATCGCAGTATGTACAATATACCAAAGATAAACTTCTTTTTATGAGGGGATAAAACTTAAGGAGTTGTAAAGCATAACAATTCAGCGCTATTCTTGTATTTTAGTAAAAGTGTACAAGAAAAGATTGTGGATTTTTCAATGCCCTGAAGAATATGTTATTTGAATAGAGACTGCTATTTTTAACAAAATATTCAAAGCGTTGAGTTGCTTAGAATATTACTAAGGAGCTGAACCAAATTGCTAGATTTCATCATGAATAGCACTAACAAACTGGTTAGCTGCTCAGAAGACAGTTGCTTTAATATTTGCATAACCACCGCAGAGTCAGATTTGTGTGAATCCATGCAAGTGACAAAAAATAACCAGTTAGCTCGAAACATATATT
The DNA here is from genome assembly GCA_037976565.1 of Mesocentrotus franciscanus. Classification (NCBI taxonomy): domain Eukaryota; kingdom Metazoa; phylum Echinodermata; class Echinoidea; order Camarodonta; family Strongylocentrotidae; genus Mesocentrotus; species Mesocentrotus franciscanus. The sequence goes on from CP137679.1 coordinate 11,146,880, forward strand.
CCTAAAATCTCAGCCACTCTAAAACAGAGCTGTCATTGCAAATATAAGTACTACAGCTTTAGATAGGCATTATAACCTTTCACATTTATAGCCATTTGAAGTGCATGCTATAATGATTTTCTTCCATTCTTTTTCATAACCATCATGATTTTGTATGTTTATGTTGGGTTTTTTCTCATCTTTTGTTCCCCCTTTACTTTTTTTTAACGATGACTACCTACGATTTAGGCTAAGAACGAACAGCCCTGTGTGTTGGACAAGGAGGTAGAGTCGGTGGTGATGGAGCTCCAAGAAGAATTGATCTCGGTCAGATTAAAAGAAGCAGAGTCGGCGGAGTCTCTCAAAACTTTTAGCACCAAGATTGAGAGTCTGGAAAAGGTACCCCAACCCCCCCCCCCCAAAAAAAAAAAGATCAGTGAAAAGACATTTAGGAGAAAGCCACAAGTAGATTTTCCACTTCATTTTAGAGGGAGATCGTTTCAAGTGATCCCCAACCATTCACCCATCTCTCCCCCCCCCCCCAATGCTATCAAGTAATCAAAAAGTATTAAATAGTAACAAAATAAAGAAAGAAAATTTAAAGAAAATGAAAAAGGAAAATGATTCGTACAATATTCATTTACTGACATGTTTTGTGGTAAATTAAGATGATTGAAATCATTTTATATCTTTTAATCACCTAATTATTTACACCATTTTACATATAAAAACGACAATTCGTTGTAGGAAGAAAATATTAGTAGAGAGCACTGTGTTTTGTTCCAAACACGAATCCCCGTCATTGATAAACATAAATGTCTGTGGTTGATAAAGAAAATACAATGTATAAAAATGACATGCCCTGTGACTTTCATAATATGTTTTTTTTTAAGTTTTTGTTGGCTTCACTTATTTATTTTTCAAACATAACCAACTATACAAAATGTATCCATTACTCATGGTTTTGTTTTATTTATATTATTTTCATTAATCATCTTATTTATTTTATTCCCATCATCAAATTTATTCCCACCCTTCCCCCTTCCCTTCTTTGGGATTCATCTTACATTATTTAAGTTTCCATGAGGTTCCTTTTTTTCTTTTATTTAGGATTAATTGCTATTAATTAAGCATGTATCACGCTTAACCGTTTTCTGAATAAAATAAAAGAAACGCTTCCAATTTGAAAACTAATCAACACAACTTTAAACTATCATTTTTCTAACAGAAATAATTACAGTCAGGGTTCAATTATACTGTCATTCAATAATGAGGTAGAATTTAAAAAAAAAAATGTATTCTATTTTCATTTATATTCAGATTTCTCTGTTCTCATGTCTATCTTTTAGCCCTTTTGCTCAGAATATTTTGTATATATTTTGTGTTTTTATTTTACTTGTTGATTTCCCTCTCCTGTCTATGTCGCCATGAAAATGATTAGTTTTGAATGTAACGATGATGGCTTTACATGTATGCTAGTATAATATTTAAGTTGGAATCCGTATCTATCAGAGATGATTTGTTGTAAAATATGTTGTGATAAAATATTTCAAATGAAAGATAATGAATCAAAATGTTGTTGCATTATTTTGTTGATATTGGGCACTTAAATACAAAATACAAATAAGTGACTTGAAATTAAGTCTTAAGTTTTATCAGGGGGAGGGAAAATGCTATTGGAACATGCTATTTTGTATAGCGTGATTTTTGTAGTCTTTCAAGTAATTTCTTTCTGACAATGAACCTTGATTAATAAAAAATTAAAATTTAACCTTTTAAAGTTGGTTTATGGAAAACATTTACTGTGAAACCCAAAACTATTCAAAATGTTGTGAGCGGTTCAGATTGCGAATCAGCCTTGTGAAAGTTTTTTTTTTGTTGCTAAAGTGGCATTGTTCACAAATCTTGAAAGAATCTGGCTTGACAGTACATCGTCAGTTTGGAGCCAGAAGGGCATTAACTCATCTACTTCAACACAGGGTCAACGCCCTTCTGGCTCTGAAAAGACAATATGAAGTGAAATACACTCTTTCCTTCCCTCATGGTTTTCTCCGTCTCTTCTTCTTCTTCCATCCTTCGCTCCAGATTAACCAGAAGCTGCGGAAGGAGCCCGGACATTCCATCGCGGCCCTCCAGGATGAGCTGATCGCCGTCAAGCTGAGGGAGGCCGAGGCCAATCTCGCTCTCAAGGAGCTCAGGGAGAAGGTCAACGACCTGGAGTCCCACTGGCAGGTAGGTTGGGTTCATTGCACTCTAGTGGGGTCAATGAACTTTGAAGATATGCAAGCTGTACGTGTTCTTTTCGTGCTTGCTTGCGTGCGTGCGTGCTTTCAGAGGAGTTAAGCTGTACTGCTCCTCATGATATAGACATGTTGGACTTACGGCCTTCACGCATCTTATGCAGTGAAACCTGTCCATAATGACCACCCAAGGGAGACAACAAAATTGGTCTTTATTTATAATAGGCAGGTGGTCTTTATGTACAGGTTCCTTTAGTACATGTTTCAATGAGAAACCATTTTCAAGGGAAACAAAAAATGTGCTCTTTGTAGACAGGTGGTCTTTCTATACAGGTGGTCACTAAAGCGGGTTGACTGTACATACCTAATTATCAAAGCTAATTCAGATATGATGCAGGAAAACTGCAGCGGTTTTATAATGATGATGACGTAAAGTGTCATACGCTTCAGATTTCTGTATCTTACAGCACAGGCTCAATGAAAACGCACAAGTCTTGTGTTGAGCATATTCACTGAGCAGCCATGCTAAAGCTAGATTGTGGAGTCCCAGGAGTGTCAATTCTGACAGACATGAGCGCTATGCCAGAACCTACTATTATTTTTAATACTTCGGCCAGATGCAATTTACGTTTCTGAAATGTCATACCTATCCAGATTGCCTTTTTCCCCCTCCTAAATTCACTTATAAGGTATATGGTGGCCTGTAGTGCAGTAGCTGTAGACTAGTCCAATATTATCTCTCACACCATACAAATATCAAAGGAAACCAGAGGAATTTGTTAACATTAAATCTGTGTCAAGGTGTGAGGAAAAATGTGAAGATTGTCTAAAATTTTCTTTAAAATTGTCTAAAAAGTCAGACTGTATCTTATAATTTTTGTGTTCTACAGAATGTTCTGAAGTTAAAACTAGAAGAAGAAAAAAAGTTTTAAAATTACAGCATCATCTCGAGTATGATAAAAGTTTAAGCCTTTATTATTATTATTATTATTTTTTAATAATCAGGACCCTGTCTTATAAAGAGTTGGGATTGGATCAATCATAACTCTATATAATACAGAGCCCTGATATCTAGTTGCATTTATTTGCATGAGCATTGGCATGATTGCCATAACTAATATCATTGCCTATCTCTTTTCTTTTTCTTTCAATTTATCCTGACATCATATTCCCCATCCATCCTTCCGTCCCTCTGTCCTTCTGTCCCTCCATCCATCTGTCCATCCATCTGTCTGTCCATCCATCTGTCTGTCCATCCGTCTGTCTGTCCATCCGTCTGTCTGTCCATCCATCTGTCTGTCCATCCGTCTGTCTGTCCATCCGTCTTTCTGTCCATCCGTCTGTCCATCCGTCTTTCTGTCCATCCATCTGTCCATCAATCCGTCTCTTAAAAATCCTCAGAAACACCTGGATAAGGTCACCGGGAAGCAGAGAGGGTCAAACTCGAGACCCACACTCCAACAGGTCACAGAAGAGCTCATGTCGGTGAGGTTACGGGAAGCGGACACAGCAGCTGACCTCAAGGAAACCCAGCAAAGGGTCATGGAACTCCAAACACAAGTACATACCCAGAAATCATCTTTTTGAGATAATTTCATACATTTCCATGTATTCGTTAGGCAGCTTAAGAAAATGTAATGGCATGAAAAGACGCATTCACAATATATTGTTGAAAATCATAGTTTTATCACATAGAGGTAGAACCACATTTCTAGGATATGAAGCTGGTAAATGCATACACATGTATGCCTTCTCCATGAGGATTAATGTTAGCTAAACTTTCATTCAGGACCAGGGGGTGTTTCACAAAGATCCTAAGTCGAACTTAACTCTAAGTTGGACTTAAAAGTTATGGAGAGCCATTTGTAGCCTTAAAATAAAATATATTCAATAGTGAAAATTCAAGTATTTTAGACTTTTTATAAATTCCACATCAAGAACATGAAATCTCCTTGATAATAGAAAATGTGAATGATTTGAATCAACATTTTATGCCTTTAAAAATAACTTTTACAAAATATTTTCATAGATGATAACGATTTTTTTTCTCCATAATTGTTAAGTCCAACTTAGAGATAAGTTCAACTTAGGATCTTTGTGAAACACCCCTGCGATTGATCCGAATCAATCGCAAGTCCTCCAATCAATCACAAGTTTACAGTCTTCTATCTCCTATGTACATAGTTGCGATTGATATCAATCACAAATAATCACAACTCTTTATAAGACAAGGCCCAGATATGTCAAAAAAAGAACTTTAAATTAACAAACATCACTAACTATAACTAAAAACTGTCATGAAATTTGTTTTATTCAGCTAGTGAAGAATGAAAGAAAAGAAAATATATCCTTGATAATTTTAAGAATTCAATCAATGTGTATTATTCTCAAGAATAATCTGAATTCTGTTTTTATCATTACTACAACTTTAAGGGTAAAGACCAGTTTTGGAAACACCCCCCTCTCAAAAAATGAAATGGAAGCTCTTTATTACCAATCATGTGAAAGAATATGTTTTGACTAATACGTGATGATCCAAATTTTGCCGGGAAGCCGCCTAATAATTGATATATTTGGTAAATTATTATATCTATTTGGACCGGATAGATATCGCGCATGTGTCGCGTAGTCCCATATACATCTTTCTGTGTACAGTGCTTGTAACTTTACCAAGATTGGGCCAAATTTTTTAATCATTTTGATAATTCCAGAACCTTGCAGTACACACCAAAACTTATATGCTAGATGATCAACCTTTTCTGATCGATTCCACAAAGTTTCTTTTACAATGCAATCGCATGACCAGAACTGGTCTTAATCTTTAAGATTCTGCTTTAATATCTTTATGTTTTTTAATTTTTAGAACCAAATGACGAGTAATCAGATGAGGAGGATAGAGGAAGAGAGGATAGAAGTCAAGCAGGATCTTGAAGTGTGCGAGAAGAAAGAACAGGAGCTACAAAGACAATTCTATGAGGCTCAGAAAGAACTATGCAAATTACAAGCCAGGGTAAGAATCTGTGGCAGTCATGTCTTAAGTTCTAGAACTTAGCGTACAGAGAGAGAACAGGAGTTACAGGACAGTTCTATGAGGCTCAGAAAGAACTATGCAAATAAGAAGCCAGGGTGAGAATCTGTGGCAGTCATGTCTTAAGTTCTAGAACTTCACGTACAGAGAAAGAACAGGAGTTACAGAACAGTTCTATGAAACTCAGAAAGAACTATGCAAATTAGAAGCCAAGGTAAGATTATATAAAGACTTTAAAAACCACTGCAGCAAAATAAAAACAATTTCTAGCAATGATAGAGAGAGTGCAGGAGCTTCAAAGACAATTATATCTGGCTCAGGAAAAAAAGCAACAAGAAGCGTTGCGTGATGGCTCAGTGGTAGAGCAGTGTTCTCGTAACCGGGAGGTACGGGGTTAGAAACCAAGTCGATGCACTATTACCAAGTCCCTCGGGGAGGATTTAAAGCCGTTGCTCGCCTGGTTGCTCGCTTCAAGCACATATATGCTTTCTTTAATAGCAGTCGGATAAAACAAACAAACCAACCAATCAAGAAGCTAATGTGTGTACCAGTTTTCTTCACACTATAGCTAACTTTGCAAAAATCACTATGCAAATTAAAGCCGAGTTGAGGATCCGCACAAGTCATGTCTTAAGTTCTAGAACTTAAAGGGAGATGGTTGTCAGTTTCCATGTGCAGGAGGTCAGAATTCGCTGACACCAGACTTTGTGGAAATACCATTAATGGGTGTAAAGTCTCGCACACATCAAACCCGTGGTCCCATCAAGAAATACCCCCTAGTCTCTCAGAGAGTCTTCGGGTGAGGGAGATGTAACATAACGACTTTACCATATGGCGGATGGGTGGAAATTGCAGAGCATTACATAAGGCCTGCTGGACATAAAAATCCTAATCCTAGTGATTGAAAACACCTGTTATTTGGTAAACACCCGTATGGTGTCGAATTCCCCATGAAAGCCCACTACAATGCATCTTTTATATACAAAGAGAGCAAGACATTTTATCATTCTTTCTCTCGACACAGGTGTTTAATGGATTCCTGGCAGGATGCGAAAATCAATGTGATGGGTTAGCATAGCTGTTGCCCTTAAAATTATTACTATTTTTTTTTCATTTCGTACTGTATATATAAATCATTCATGCCCCATATATTTTTATCAACTTCCTCCGAGTTCCATTTTAATTACCCCACCCCCCACACACACACCTCTGTTGCACAGTGAGGATCTGGAAGATACCAATCACCCACTATAAGTTCAACATGTCATGTGGCAACAAAAAAAGGAAGTGTTTTGCACTCAATACAATGCAGTATTTGGAAGTAGAACTACCCCCTCTTGTGTTGTGACTTAGCCCATGCTTAATTCACAAAATTTATGGAGTGGATGATCTCACTTCAAATATATAATAACATCATGCAATTATAATATAAAACATGATTCTACAAATTGTTGATTTTCATAAAGGGATCTTATATCTTGTAATATTAAATTGCTGGGGATAGATAAAAGCTTGAGACTTAATTAGAATCAATAAAAATTGAAATAATCAAAATCGTATCAAAATACATATTGTCTACATACATAAGTACCATAGCAGTTGTTTGTAAGAGTTGAATATCGCCCTCTGCAGTCCAAGTGCAGCTCGGCTTGTGAAGGCAACCTGTCCCAGGAACATCTTTAGTGGTGGTTATATTACATGTAGAATAGGATTCAAGACTGCACAGCTCCCTATCTTGTCAGTATACTAAATGACTATTCAATATCCACTTGCAATGTTGCTTTATGTAGATTTAAATTTGTGGAGGTATCAGGGGTTGGTTTGGTAAAATTTGGGCAAATCTTGTCATTTGAACTACATGTACTATTAGTTGTAATTCCTCCTATGGCTAAAGACTGACTTCATTACTGTTAAATTACTGTAAGCGAGATTCACTTCATCAGTATCTTTTGTTTGTCATGCATGATGTGCTCTTTTTTTCTTTTTTTTTTGCACAAGTGCATCGTGATCATTTGATTTCAAGTGGATTTGGTGACTTACAAATCTCATATATCATTATTATTATTATTATCATCTTGTGATTTTGTTCCGGGTTCAAAACCAAGGCGATGTGCTAGTGCCCTTTGGTAAGGCATTGATCCTCGTTACCAAGTCCCTCGAAGAGGACTTCATGAAACGTGATCAGTCTCGTTTTTGTCTCGCCTGCGTAGCAAAAAGCGAGACATAGGCGCCGCTTTTCCGGTGGCGGGCGGCGTTAACATCAAAAACTTAACCAAGGTTAAGTTTTTGAATTTTTAATATAATTTTGAAAGTATAAGTTCTTATTCAATGAAACTTGGACTAAAGGGTTATCAAGTATCACCAATCATGTGATTAGTCTTTTAGGTGACAAAGTCAAGGTCAAATGTCATTTCAGGTCTGCATATTCTTAGTCAATATTCACTTCAAAATGCACTTCAAAATGCTGATTAGATTCAGAGGATTTCATTTTGGGGCCTGCTAATGGGCCAACCTGCCTATCGATAATGTCCCTACCTCAATTTTTCATCATATTGAATTGCGTAATGCAGGCGAGACCGCCGAGAGTGTTTCACTTGTTTTTTGTCTCAGCTAATCTGCTCATAAAGGCTTACCGTTGCTTGTACGATATCCCAGGAGTCGTTGAAGTATGAATGGATTAGTGAGATTCTATTGCTGTTTTAGAGAACAACAGTGTTTGTGCCACGCCCTGGCAAGTCCCAGGCAATGCTCAGACAACTCCCTTTCAACTCCGATGTAACTCCGATGCAACTCCCAAGCAATGCTCAGGCAACTCTTGTTTTTCAGACTTCCACTATTCACTGTTATTCCATTAGCTGGGTGTTTTATCATGTTATTGCATTCTTGCAGTAACATGCCCGTGCCTGGTAGTGCCAAATCTTATATCACTTAAAAAATTATGAGTTTTACCCCGTAATCTGTGGAAACGTGCAGATCTGTCATACATATACAAGTTCCAATATTTTTGGTGCCTGGTAATGCAATATTCACGTTATGCAATGGATTTACGAGTTCAACCAGGTCATTGATTGTTATCCCTTTTAAGCTAGCCGAGTTCAATCATGCATTTTTATCTGGTGACTTTTTACTTTAGAAATCTTCCAAAGATGAAATAAAACCGGCACTCGGATATATGAGCAACTTCAAGTGCCGACAAGATAATGTAGCCCCTTGTATTTGTTTTTATATCTCTTTACTTTCAAGTCCTGATAGCTGCTGTTTACCAAGCCATTAACCATATCGTCTTCATATCTTGTTGACGCCATTATGGCATCAGTGTAAATATGACTCATACTTTGAAATCGGTGAAGTTGTGAACACGATAACTTGAGAACGAATTGTGCTATGGTAGTGAAACTTGGCAAGAGTATGTATGGCCATGTGAAGATTACCTGATTACATTTTGGGGTTGAGAGGTCAAAGGTCACAGGTCACAGGTCAATTTAAAATGTGCTAAAATATCTTGTTACTGCATATCTTTAAATAAGGTATCGAAATTAGGGAGGGTCTGCAAATAAGGGCTACTACCTTTAATCCGATAATTAAAAAATATTATATAACACCTAAGTAGTCCTTGTCATTTGATTGGAGGATTGTTGGTCACATGATATTCAATAAATAATCTATTGAACGAGTGTGCATTTAGGGTTATATTCGCCGTGCATTTTTGGTTATATTTAGACTGCGTACCTCTCTGCCCTGCGCGTATCCCATTGTTTTCATTGTCTTAGCTGTGCGCATGTGACGTGAAGGCAATCTGAATGTACAATGTACATGTAATCGAGAATTCGTTGAAAGATTAACGTTCTTTAAGATCTACTTAGATGTTATATAAAACAAATAATGAATGTTTTTCATCCGTTCAATGGTGCGTATATTTTCATTCGTTGAACTATTGAACTCATAGACATACATTATTTGTGTACTGATCATGTCAATTTTTTTTTTTTTTAGTCATTATTATTATTATTAAATATTTGGCGTCACCTGTGCCTGGGAGGCGAAAAGCAAACTTAATCACTGTAACCCTCTGGTCTCTCCTCCCGGTATGACTAAATGGGGGTGTGCAGGTGGACCACTACACCGGGGTTTCCCCCTACTCTTATACGAATAGTGCAGTGGGTTCTTAACGCGCAAAGGTGGTGACTCTCCTCTACATGGGGCCTCCATTTAATGTCTTATCCGAAGGACGGAGTGTTTTCACCTTAACATAGCCTCCGTCTATGAAACGGGAGGGGCACGTTAATGCACAACGCAGGCTTCAGTCATCCGCCTGGATTGGATTTGAACCCACGATCTTTGGTTCGACAGGCAGACGCTTTACCAACTGAGCCAACTCGCCTTCTCTTTTTTATACGGACTTGCTGAGAAAAACCCTTGCAGCTGAAAGCAGGGTTTTTTTAAACACCGTATTGAAGAAGAAAAAAATAAAAAAATAAACAAACATATTTGGAAAGCATACTGAACCAATAAAAAAAGTATACTGGACAGATTCACCTTGATTTAATGACCTATTGTTCAGCATCGAATTCAGCGCAGCTCATTGTTATCATTAAAGTTCTCGGATTACTGTTTAGACTTCAGATGCATCCAGGTTTGCCCTAGTAAATACATGTACTGTACATAAATTTCATAATGTACATAAAAACATGCGACCCGAGATGAGTCACTGCCCAGGTGCGTTGTTTGTTTTTCTCTCTATTTGCATTTGTGGTTAACAAGTTTGCATAAGACAAAACAATCCTTCATATTTTTTTGGATGCAGCTCCCACCCTCTTCAAGAATCACTTGAAACTAAACCAGAAAGAACATAAAATGGACTAATCAGCAAATATTATCGGCACACGCTTCATCTTTAGAGTATTCTGCTCTCTTAAAGCAAACACATAAAATCCAGTAAACTTCTTTTTATGATCCATTATTAAATACATGTACATGTAGAACAATTACCGGTATACAACAAGCATGAGTGAATCACATGACACTTCTGTCACTTTAGTATTACAACCTGGATTTTGTTCTTGCTTCCAAGTACATTTCTCTCAATTTTTAGGTACCAATTTTCTACTCCTGGGTTGAGAATGGCAAATGTAGATTAATGCCCTGCCTTTAAGAAAGAAGTGCTGTTCCAAGTCTTGAACCCATGAGCTTGGCATCTCCAGTCTAGTGTTTATACCACTTGACTGCGACACCAGTGTAAAAAGCAAGTGCGTAGATAGGCATTTCTAGAAATGTTGTGTTCATTCTCCTCAGGTCCAGAGACTCCATGACAAAAAATCAACATCAATTTGCCATGGTGTCAGAAATATTTACACCTTTTCTCACCACAAATTAATAAGACCGTGTAAACTTTACTTTATAACAAAAAACGTCTTTTTGTATGTACAGTGAAACCTGTCTATAAGGACCACCCAAGGGAGACAAGAAAAGTGGTCTTTATAGGCAGGTGGTCTATGTAGACAGGTGCCTATAGTACATGTTTCAATGAGAAACCATTTTCAAGGGAAACAAAAAAATGTGGTCTTTGTAGACAGGTCGTCACTAAAGCAGGTTTGACTGTAGTTGAATTGTTATACAAGCCCTTAAAAATGCACACAGTACATCTAATCTGTTCAGAGCCAAAAAGGTATTAACTCTGTGTTAAAGTACATGGAGCTGAGGTAACGCCCTCTGGCTCCAAACAGACGATATGTAGGGCTACGTGTACGACAGTCTGCAGCACATTTTCATGTCACAACTGGCCTATACATGTATTTGACTGATGCTTGTGGAAGTGTTTTACTCCCTAGAAATGTTCAAAGAAATAGATACAAACAAACAAATGAAAAATGGTTGATATCGTGACTATTTTACCCCCAAGATGCCCTGTACATATACAGTGCATTTGCCAACAATACGCCCTCAATGTGTACATAACATACATTGCATATCATAAAATGATGACATGCCGATGTTGTAAAATGATTGTTTGGAAGTTTATTGGCAGTAATCCAAGGATCACCTGAAATGCCCTAAATTTGACATTTATTTTATTTATTAAAATGTGACCCCCTTCTGTTAGTTAGCAGTGTGAATTTATGTGTCCTCAAAAGATAAAGAGTCAAATGAAGGAATACTAGCCAGAATTGATAGTAATGATAATAATGGGTTCTTGTATCTATAGCACTCATGTCTGTCAGATTTGACACTCCAGACACTCCCCAACTATTACCCCAGCTTTAGCATGGCTGCCATTGTGGCACTCTAGCATGTCATAGAAGTATTTCCTGCCAGGTACCCATTTACCTCACCTGGGTGGAGTGTGCCAAAAGTAGCTTAATGTCGAATTTTGCTATCTCTGGTCATGTATAATGTGTAATTCCTAGCATCCTGGACCATAAGATAATCCATAAACATCATTAAAAGGAAATAGTGGCCAATTTATAGGCTCTAATGATAAGCTACAATTAAATCGCTGTTATTCAAGAACAGCACAACATACTGCATTGGAAATAGACTCAAATTTTTCTGTGATTTTTGCTCTCTCTGGTCATGTGTAATCCCTAGCATTCTGGATCAAAAGAAAATGCAAAAACATCATTAAAAGGAGACACTTTACTGCTACGGGAAAAATTGATTCATGCTAGGGTCCAGACAAATCAAGGGTGAAAGAGGGGCCAAAAAATGGCTGAAGAAGGCCAGTGGATTCCATAGATCAATGGGACAAGGTCAAAAACATATGACAGGCTAATCAGATCAAATCAGATTAATTATGTAAACATGAAGAACATGATTATTGTCAAAAAGATTGAAGTTGAAAACCTGAAACCTGTATATAAAGATGGCTCAAATGAGACAGGTAAAGTGGTCTCCATAGGCACGTGGTCTGTATGTACATGTTTATTTAGTTTTGAATAAGAAACGATGTTCAAGGGAAACGTAAAATGTTTTTATAGACAGGTGGTCTTTCTTATACAGGTGGTTACTAATGCAGCGTTGACTGTACTAAATGTTTGCAATTTGAAATGAAATGGTGAAAAGGTATATATCCAAATTACACGTATTCAAGGAAACAGAGGGATTTTTTTCTCCGTTTTTTCCAAGCAGTGAAAAGTTGTAAGAAAATTGTTGATCCTTCTTGATGTACAGTCAAACCTGCTTTAGTGACCACCTGTCTACAACAAGCACATTTTTTGTTTCCCTTGAAAATGGTTTCTCATTGAAACATGTACTAAAGGAACCTGTCTACAAAGACCACCTGTCTACAACAAGCACATTTTTTGTTTCCCTTGGGCGGTCGCTGTAGACAGGTTTGACTGTAATTGGAAATAGGAAGTATCTCTTTCTATCACTGTAAAATGTCTCTTTTGTCCCAATCTCTCCCTATCCATCTGTCTCTTGGTCTCCTGTTTGGGGGTGAATTCTTCCACCCCTTTCCGGTCCATCCTTATCCTTCTTTTGACTCTTCATCATTCTTTGCTTTCACCCTTTTTTGCTAATTCCCACCCCTCCTCATTCAACTTCACCTACACCATATCTATTATGTCTCATGCAAGTAGACAGGCAGGGACCAAACTCAATACCTTTCAAGTAAATTGACAAATTATACATGAGCAGAGCTAGGAATTCTAAGTAAAAAGATAAATAAAATGAATACATGAATTTGGCCTCTAAACGATTATAAGACAATAGACTAAACAATGTTGTTTATTGTAAGATTGGATTGTTTATCTCGTCTTAAATGTACTTATTTCTTCTTATCATCTTTTTTCTTTGTTATTTTGCAATTATATGTTGTCTTTCCTATAGTGTTGCTTGTTATTTGATTGAGATATATGTTCAGCAATTTACAGTGGTACGTGTGGTCCATGTTGACCCACATTATTGGCTGTAGTTTTAGATTCGGTGAATGGAATTCCTATTGTATCAGTAATGTCTATTAACATAAGTGTTTAAAATGCTTTTAAAGCCCCTATCAGGGAATTGCAACCCCTCAAAAATTCTATCTAAAAATTTATCTGTAGCAGCAAGATGAGTTTAATAAAGTATATGCAAAATTTCAGATCAGTGACTCTGTGGTTTTCTCTATGAAAGAAAATTGAAACATTAATGTTGTACACAAGAAATGGGGTGAATAAAACACTGCAAGTATCGAAATTCGAATTTGAAAAGAAAAATGACTGTCATTTTGCTAATGATTAATATTTTGCCTTCATGCTATTAGGAAAATTTCAATTATGTTTTATTACAACATTTTGGCCCTTTTACAAGTTTTGAGTCTTTAATGTGCAAATCCCTGCAACGCCCTTTAAATATCATTTTTTTTTTTTCTTCAGTACCGGGTTATAAAAAGACATTACAATACAAAGTATGTTTTATCAGAACAGCCAACCAATTGACAATGTTTCGCTTTTGAATTCAATGTCTTTTGAAAATTCACCAAATGTTTTTGAATTATAACTTTCCCATGTGTGAATTAAACTTTTTAAAATGTATTTAATAAAAAGTAGTACTGACATACTTTTCCTCCTCATAAATGATATTGACCCTAAAATTTGTGATAAGGGTCCACATCATACTGGGGGGAAATACTTGTGTCAACGACACTTTTCCTATTTTTGTTCGTTCGTGTTGGCCTCGACTGTTCATATTCACCCGGTGTTAAATATGCCTGCAGGCACAGTCTCTAATTTGACACTTTACCACGACTCCTAAAGCTTAAAGGGCAAGTCTACTCCAAAAATAACTTACTTTCAATAGAAACAGAAAATCAGACAAACCAATCAAAAAAAGTTTGAGCAAAATCGGATAACTAATAAGAAAGTTATGAATTTTTAATGACATGAAAAACTTTGAAAATCACTAGACAAATTGGCAACTCACTTATGAGTCTGTGATGTCATGTCCTCGCTATCCACTAATTATTTTCTTTATATTGATCATATAAATTTCCTATTTTCCCCCTAAGAATCTCATATCTTCACACCAGCATCCAAGTCAGATTGATAGTAATATGTTTTTGTGTGGATGCACTAATATAGAGTCATTTTTTTCCAGTTAAAATCATGACAAATGTGAATTTTGATAAACTATTTAAAGCCTTGAGCTGAGCCTAGCTCTGTCAGTCTCTGGCTGAGTCATCAGGAGCAGCTCAACTACAGAGCCTATGCATAGTCTTGCATTGCAGACACTGTTACGCAAAACAACTGACAAGGGTTGGTCTCTGCAGACTACATGTAGTATTGACTGCAGACCTGGGGATTGTTTCACAAAGACTAAGATCGACTTCAGTTGGACTTGAACTATGGCAGGCCGATCATGCCACCGGTTGCTCTCGCCATTGGTCTCTCAAGGGATGTCACAAATCTACAGAATTTACATTTTTTGGTAGTTAATTGTTCAAGAAAAAAAGTTACTCACATTGTTAACTTAAGTTCTAATTAAGACTTGGACTTATACTACGGTCTGCGATGTATGCCCTTAAAAAGTCTTGAACGAGATGTAAA
>CP137679.1:11166650-11178481 GCA_037976565.1 Mesocentrotus franciscanus
TTTTATTGGATTCTGTGAGAATTTATATTCTATCATTACCAGAACTCAAGCTTACCCCTAACCTCTTATGTCAACCTCTGAACCATGTTTTATTATTTGGAAGCTACTGTTTCAAAATGTTTTTCACACACCTCTGAAATTTTACCTTTCTGATCTGTAAGTGTCAAGCACAAAGCTCCTGTCATTGTAGGCTTATATAAAACAATAGGCCTGTATGTTTGGTTAATAAGGCTAAAGCCATCCCATCTTTTTTGCTTTTGTGATTTTGTCTTTTGTTGAATAAGATGCAATTGTTTATGCTCAAACATTTACATTTAAGATGGTGTTTGTTATATGTGAAAAGAAAATGATTGAATATTAAAGGTAATACAAAGTTTTGGTATGGGGTCATGAATTTGGTTCAAATGAACATATTGGAAGCACATGCGATCTTACAATATTCAGTGATCATTGTCGCGGTTGAAATCGAGTCTAAAGTGATGACATTGTAAATAATAAACTCTTTATGTTGTATAGCTCCCTCTTAAGACTGATATTACGTTAGCTTAAACAATGTTTCTTGACTACAATCAACCAATTTGCCATTCCCGTTTGGAAATTATATATCAGAACTGCATATTCTGAGATTTTCATGGTCGCAGCTACATGTACCATGGAATGGCCTTAGGCGCTATTTGAAGAGCACCGGTAAATTTTGATATTCAATTTCTGGAAAGCAGAAGTGTTTTAGGGGCTAAATAGTGCTTATAATACCTCCACAGGGGCATCCAAATACATTGTATATCAAAAATTTAAAGAATTACTATTCATCCAATTTTCAAAATTTCCCAAAACTTTGCATTACCTTTAAGTGACTCATACAGCATGTCTTAACTCTTCACGATTAGATGCATTGTTATAACATTTTAGTGGGACGCGGATAGGTAATACCTGACCAAATATATGCAGGCATACTTGGAAAAATGTTCAAAACCAATATTTTTTATCACAAAAAAAAATAGAAATTCAAAAAGATCGTTAGGAACAGTAAAAAAGAACTTAAAAAAAACTTTGAAATTCCCATCGCATTCTATTTTATCTGTCTTAATATCCCGTTGACTCTCTTTTATTCTTTTGAATAAAATATATTGAAAAATAAAAGAGGGGAAATGGGGGCAATTTCTTCATGCTGAATATTGGCCTCTCACTTTATTTTACTCACCAACGATCAGAAGGTTCAGAAAGCAAAATTTGCACATTTCTCTTGAAAGCTAGGAGGGTGCTAAATTCTGTAAAAAAAGTATAGGACTTCATATCATTCTGGCACACAATGAACATTGTGTACTGTCAGTTATTAGTTATATTATTCAACATCATTGTATTGATATACCATCTTGGTCAACGACTTTGGAAGTTGTCAACCCAGTTCTTGATACTTGGTACCTTGCCAACTCTCTGGCGTACAGGAGCTACCAGAGTCAGCAGCGGTGTTTGTAAGGGGGTCAGCGATCACCCCATGCTGGAGATCTCTTTGCTACTCCGTCAGGAGTGTTAATTTGATTCCAAGTAAGACCTCATAGGGTTCTGCTAGGAACACAATTCCATCAGGAACAATGGATCTTTCTTTTAAAGGTACAATTTAAAGTCTTTAGGGCATTCACATCGTATTCTCCAAAGTGTTTAAATAATAATAATAATAATAATAGTGGGTTTAATAGAGGTTGCAATATAATGAGGCAATTTCTTATAGTGAACTTCTATACAGATATATCATTGTATTATAGGCCTTCAAACATGTTGCACAATCTAGGTGGAGAGGGAGGGGTGCAAGGGATTCTCCATTTCTCTAAATAACCTCACCTGAAGAGAGAACTCTTAGAGGGGCAGTCCACCCGATATTAAGTTGGTTTTAATAGAAGCAGAAGAATGAGAGAAACGGGTCAGTGAAAGTTTGAGCCAAATCCGATTCAAAATAAGAAAGTTATGAATTTTTCAAGTTGCGATCAATCAAATATAAATTGGCAACATTGTCCTCTCCAATTTGCTCTGTACATAAAATTCCATAAACTTTCATTTTCTTTGTTATTGATGACATAATAGTTTTTTCTCCATACAGGGGTTGTATATAAATTGCTTCTATTAAAACCAACTTATTATCAGGGTGGACTTACCCTCTAACCACCTAATGACCTCAGAGTTATGGTAAAATTTTATTTGTTTTGGTACTTATGGGTGAGTTAGACCCGTTCTCACTCACTTTGAAAGTGGTCTTAGTTAGACTGCTCCAGAGGAACGGGTCTTGAGGAACGGTTTGCGAGGTTCACACTCCGAGCTGTTTTTTATGGCTCAAACCGCTCCACGAGTCAAAGTGGTCTTGTTGCTATGGCAGCTCAGGTCAGCGGGTAATTTTTTTCGCGCGTGGAATACTAAGCGTATATACCGTAATACATGTTTCGCGTGGAACGTCACTAGCTCACTTCCGTTCAAAGTACGCTTCCGTTCACACTTGCACGTTAGAGCGCTCCAAACCGCTCTTAATAAGACCCGTTCCTCAAGACCACCTCCCGAGGTGGTCTTCTGGAGCCGTCCAGAAGTCCACTTCCTGGACCACTTTGACCGTTCTCACTCACCTAAGAACCGCTCCTGAGGAACGGGTCTTAGTTAGACTGCTCCAACGAAGTGAATGAGAACGGGGTCTAAGTTTAATGCCTTGTTTTGGTGATGGGATTGTAGTTTCTAGTACTGTAGGCCTGCAAAAGGGATACCCCACTTGTGAGGGGGGGAGGCAGGCCCCAATTTCTCTGAAAAAACACCATCTAGGGAAAAACCCTTAACCAAATATGACCTCACAAAGGTTCTGTTAAAAATATTTGCATTTCCTTTTAGGTGAGTAGGCTACTGACTGTTATTGAGATTATATTAGATGGATGGATGTATTTTCATTTATGAAGTTATATAGGCTTACAAAGGGATTAAGGGGAGAGCAGGGAGACTCATTTTCTCTGAAAATATTGTCACTTGGAGAGATAACCCTTAAACAGTTTATGACCTCCAAAAGTTTCTGTTCAAAATATTTGTATTTACTTTAAGGTGAGTACTAGGCTAATGACTCGTTGAGGTGATGGGGTCATGCCGTTATAGAGCGCAAAGATCACTTGCTTGTTTTCTTCCATGCAGTGTTGCCACTTAGAGGTGGGGAGGGGAGGGTATGGAGTGTACTGGTGAGGTGTTTACATCCTAGCACAAACAGAGTCACTAATTCAATTTGGTGAGGTTAGGAATGAAGAATGATATAAGGTCATAGGCTTGTTGATTCTTAGTCAAGGATGATGACAAAAGAAAAGTTTGTTGATTTCGTCATAATTTCATGAGATCATAAGTACAGTTAAACAGTAGGTGGTTGATTGCTAATAATCACTATAAAGGGGCCCTGTATTTGTGCCCCTTCCTCTCAAGGAGGTGCTATGGCTCAGTGGTAGAGCAGTGGTCTTGTAACCGGGAGGTCCCTGGTTCAAAGCAGTCGATACTAGTGCCCTTTGGTATAAAGGTATTAATCCTCATTACCAAGTCCCTGGGAGAGAACTGTAAGCCCCCTGGTTGCTTACTTACAAGCATACACATTTTTTCATAGCAGTCAGGTAAAACAAACAAACAAACAAACAAATAAATGGATGCAATTGATTTGATATTTACATGTAGCATCGACAACTAAATTCATATTGAAAGGAAAGTGTGATAATAATGAGGAGAAGCAACAGGGTCTTTGATTTTTGGAGAGGAAGATTTTTTTTTTTTAATAATAATAAAAAACCTTGTTTTTATCTGCTGGGCTCATTTGAAAAGAATCGTTGGAGTTTCCCTAAATTTGTAATTCTCGTCCAAGTTGATAGGTCAGCTGCACTTTTGATTTGGTTCTTGGAAGTGCTGTGATTGTGGTTTGTAATCTGGTATTGTTCAGGTTAAGCTAAAGACCTTGCTGGGTTTCCAGAGGAAGCTAAATGACTTTATCTGTAAGAGAATATCATGTTTCGATTGATTTGTCTTCCTTCTGCTTGTGTCTGGCCAGGAAGGCATCATTTTTAATTGATTTAAGTCGGAAACCCAGGGCACTTTAATACTTTGCACAGTCCTTGACTGTGGAGTACACAACTGACAAAATGTATAATTCAAAATGGCAGAAATAAAGAATAACATTGTCGATGTAGATAGGTTTGTTTTAAGAGAATGCAAACCACTTTGATGTATGCTCCTTATACCAAAAATTGGATTTCAATGAACCAAAGGTTTGTCTGAGGCATGTCGGACATTGTAGCAACACCTGATGCTTGCAAGTTGGATTTCATCCATAGAAGTGCTATTGGATGATTAGTTACAGAGAGTTTGGAGAAGGAATATCTTCAAAATTAGTCATTACTTAAGGAAAGCTTCTTGCTTTTTTTTTCTTCACCCCCCCTCTCTCTCTCTCTCTCTCTGTCTTCCTTCTCTCTAATGAAAATGGAAAATAATAATGATAATGGTGGCTTCTTGTATGGCACTCATGTCCTTCATGCAGTGATGCTTCAGGTGTTTCAACGTTATACCCCAGTCATAGCAAATATGTGGTACTCTAGCAAATGAGGTACATATTAACTCCTGGGTGGAGAGTGGCAGTGTGGATTAAATGTCTCGCCAAAGGGACATGTTGGGCTGGGATTTGAACCCTCAACCCTTTGATTGAGAGTCGAGCTGATAATGAACCACTATACCACAATGCCCCTCTCTCTCTCTCTCTCTCTCTCTCTCTCTCTCTTCTCTCTCTCTCTCTCTCTTTCCCTCTCTCTCTCTCTCTCTCTCTCTCTCTTCTCTCTCTGTCTCTCTCTCTCTCTCTCTCTACCTCTTTATAACTATATTATTCATGTACTTTCATATTGTGAAGGTGGGAAAAACTCCACATGTGGTTTCCTGTCTGATTGTGTTTTAATAGAAAAACAAAATCATCATGTTAACCATATTTGGTAAATTCACAAATGTGAGGTCGTGTTCCTTTTTGGTCGTGTTTCTCACCTTTCACCTTTAACCCATCGCACGATCTCAACATTCAAAATCGAACAATAGGAAACATACTATATGATCACATGATAATTGAAAACAGCTGATGGAAGCTTGCATGTTTTCCACATTTGTTCATGGTTTTAGAGGAGAAGTCCCACCGGATCTCAACTTATTTTAGATGAAAGTAGCAGATCAGGACATTATTTTTAATCTACTGACTAATATTGAGAAGTTATGGGCTTTGAAATCATGAATATATGATACAAGATACAATGATACAAATTGGCAACTCTGCAGTCTGTATGCATGTATGAATATCTTCTTTATTTTCCTTTTTTATTGTTACACAAAATTTTATGAGTTTCCATCCCCCCCGCCCTACAAACAAAATATTTCTCATCTCACCCTGGTATAAGTCACCAAATGAGATCTGCAAGATAGCTTTGATGGTTCAGTTTAACTGTTTATTGCTTTAAATGTTGCCCAACGCTTCAGGATGTTGGTGACCTCAGAAGCAAACCCCAACATCCCCAAACATGCACTGTAGTGTTTGATTTAAACAATGGAATGGCCATCAACTTGGATACTCCCCTCTCTCTCTCTCCTATTTCTCTCTCCCTCCCCTCTCTCTCTCTCCCTATTTCTCTCTCCCTCCCCCTCTCTCTCTCTATTTCTCTCTCCCTCCCCCCTCTCTCTCTCTCTCTTTCTCTTTTCTCTTTCCTCTCTCCCTTTCCTCTTCTCTCTCCCCTCTTCCTCTCTTTTTCTCTCTTGATCTTCCCTTCTCTCTCCCTCACTTGCCTTTTCTACCTGTCTGTCTGTCTATTTATCTATCTCTCTACCTCCATATCTATCTGTCTAGTTATCTATCTAGTTATCTATCTCTCTACCTCTATATCTATCTGTCTAGTTATCTATCTAGTTATCCATCTCTCTACCTCTATATCTATCTGTCTAGTTATCTATCTAGTTATCTATCTCTCTACCTCTATATCTATCCGTCTAGTTATCTATCTAGTTATCTATCTCTCTACCTCTATATATATCTGTCTAGTTATCTATCTAGTTATCCATCTCTCTACCTCTATATCTATCCGTCTAGTTATCTATCTAGTTATCTATCTCTCTACCTCTATATCTATCTGTCTAGTTATCTATCTAGTTATCCATCTCTCTACCTATATATCTATCCGTCTAGTTATCTATCTAGTTATCTATCTCTCTACCTCTATATATATCTGTCTAGTTATCTATCTAGTTATCTATCTGTCTAGTTATCTATCTATTTATCTATCTATCTATCTATATACAGTCATTTACCTCATTTACCTCATTACATCCTTTTTCTCTCTCGATCCCAGTCACTCTATTTGTTATTTGAAATCCAGCTACTACTGGATCTCTCTGGTTCTGTATTCCATAACGATCCGAAAATGACAAGAACTTTGATCTGTTTGTTGATCGTATTTGTAACGTTCCATAAGTCTATTGTTTTGTCATTTTTTCACTTTCCATACAAAGTATGAAAGAAACATGTAATACATATAGCCGTACCATAATGCTATGACTTTCTAATTCCTTAAAAAAACAATCATCTCTGATTCTCTGTTCATATCCTTATCATTCAATGTGTTTACCGGTAATAGAATCCATTCAAATTTCTGTTTTAATGTGGAAACAGCTTTGAAAGGTGGCTGTTGAATTGACCATCAATGTATTTTGCTTCTTCAAATTTCATGCTACTCGCATTATTCCACGAAACAGTCATATAACTAAATACATTTGCTTTTTAAAGATAAAGACCAGTTCTGGTCATGCGATTGCATTGTGAAAGAAACGTTGTGGAATCGATCAGAAAAGGTTGATCATAGTATTGGTGTGTATTGCAAGGTTCTGGAATCATCAAAATGATAAGAAATTTGGCCCAGTCTTGGTAAAGTTGCAAGCACTGTAGACAGAAAGATGTATATGGGACTACGCGACCACGTGTGCGATATCTATTTGGTCCCAATAGATATAATAATTTACCAAATATATCGATTAGTAGGCGGTTTCCCGGCAAAATTTGTATCATCACGTATTAGTCAAAACATATTCTTTCACATGTTTGGTAATGAGAGCTTCCATTTCATTTTTTGAGAGGCGTTTCCAAAACTGGTCTTTACCTTTAACCACAAGAATGGATACTAGTGCATGTCTTTGTACACTTCTGCACAAGCAAATAACTTCTAGTTGATAAGTGATTAATGACAGAATATGTACCCAGCAAAATAAGAAAGGGTTATCTCTTGACTGAAACATTTGTATTTTTATTTTATTTTGTCTATTTTATATTGGATATGCTTAATTCAAACACTTTCATTTCATTTCTAATTGAAATCCTTAATAATACCTTCTAAGTCAGGTGTTGTCAGGGCTGTTACAGGAGAAGTCTACCCTGATATGTAGTCGATTTTAATAGAAGCAGAAAATGAAAAAAACAGATCAGTGAAAGTTTGAGTAAAATCTGATGAAGTCGCAATGAATCAGACAGAAATTGGCAACTCTGTGACGTATCTTGCGAGCTCTTCTCCAATTTGCTCTATACAGAAAATGTCATAAACTTTCATTTTCTTAGTTATTGATGATGAAATAGATTTGTTTCTTATCGTGTTTGAATAAAAACATATTTGCACTGTAATTATATCTAGGGTGAATGTATGGTTGAAAATTTTCTTAGGGAGAATATACATTTTTGAAGTTTTTGAGTACAGGGCAAATGGGAGGGGAGCTTGCAAGATACGTGTGTTTGATTGATCGTACCTTCAAAAATTCATAACTTTCTTATTTTCAATCGGTTTTTGCTCAAATTTTCACTGACCCGTTTCTCATTTTTCTGCTTCTATTAAAACCAACTTAATATCAGGGCAGACTTCCCCTTTAAGGCATATTGTAACCAGGCTCATTCATGCACAACTCTTCAGTATCCATTTTTTGTTGTCATTAATTTTCAGCAAGAACATGTATGTACTTTGCACAGATTGCGTGACATATGCGACATGTCGGCACTCATCAAGATTTTTTGAAAGCAACCAGTCTGGCCGCCAGACGACATCATTCTATTAATGCATAATATCACATTGGTTTGTTCTCTTTCTTTTCTTCAGGTGGCTGTCTTTAAGAAGCGAGAGAGGCTACGGTCGGGGGGCTATTGACATCGACCGCACCACCGAGGACGATCCCGAGCTTATTCAGCGAGAGCAAAGAGTCCTGGAGGACGAAGCCAACCACGAGGAGGTGATGGGTATCGACATCTCCATCATCGAATCGGACAATGATGAGGACATCATCGCTGAGATCTCCGACGAGGAGGTCCTACCGAAGGACGAGAACCCTCATTCGCCTCTAGAAAGAAAAGAAAGTACTGTATGATCATGGTTGATGATAGCGATGCTTCAGCCGGCTACCTGCATTCTTTACTGTAGATGAACAATGAGAGATGTACCTGGTGATTGAAGGCATCGGAAAGTTCTTGCCCTGATTCTGTTTTAAGCGAGAGATCTCTGAATGAGAAGATATTTAGGATGCCATGTGGCACTGCTGAAAGACATCATGCATGGATTCGTAGATCAGATTTTTGTGACATCTTCTCAAATGAAATCATGCATGTTATTGTAGCCAAAGAGGTTACCTAGAGGGCATCAGGACATGACACCGCTGAAAAGATATCATTCAAAGATTCATTCGATCACAGAGAAGGTTTGACAACATCTTTTCAAGAAAAATTATGCATGCATTTGAGCCCACAACTATGGAGTTAACGACTAAGACTTCAAAGATGGAACCGTCGGGTGATGAAAGACACCGCTAGAGACAATTCCTCCTGGAGAAAGCGCCCTCTTTAGCCTCCAAACTTACAGCATCCATTGTGTTTCTGCTCGTTCTCTAAACGAGGGAGAAGGCAAAGTATGTCTGAATCCCTTTGGGTAGAGCTATTCTATCACGCCGAAATCTATGTGCGAATTACGCAAGGCTCTTTTGTGCCCTCTATGACCATGCATGTCACCTGCGGAGAGCTAGAAGGACACCAAGATGTGATTCAACGGCCCTTCTGGCTCTCAACAGAGGATGTGTAGTGACAAGTAGTCAATCCCATGGCTTTTATGCAGGGAATTCCTAATAGTTTAGTGTATTATGAATTCTGATAATGCTCTTATGCCAGGCACATACAAAAATTATATTTATAAAAATCATATAAAATTGATAATAAATGTGATTTAAAATGTATTGGATTTAATATGTATTAGGATTCATAAGGAGTAAGACTTATTTTACAATTTTTAAACAATATGATTTTTATTTTTAAACAAGTAGGAACAATTAGAGGTAGATGAAAATAACTGATTAATGTACATTACTTGTATTGGGTTAGACAGATAGAATGGGAAATAAAAGCCAAATTAAGCCTTAACAAAGACTATGCATGAATTAAAGATGTGTATATGACACTAAGTTATATTTCTTAAGGTGTTTATATGCACCAAGCACCATAGTTATCAGCACATTTGAGACTGTTTAAGTACATGGTGTACACTATACATTTTATAATCCAAGTGATGGGTTTATGCTCTGCATTAACTTCTGGGGGGTGTCTCACAAAGACTAAGATCGACTTTAAGTTGGACTTAAGTATAACAGGCCGTTCGTGCCATTGTTTGCTATCATTATTTACTGGCATTGGTCTCTCAAGGGATGTACAAATCATGGTAAAAAATCTACAAAACTTACATTTTTGATAATTCATTATTGAAGGAAAAAATATTATCTAAAGATTATAATTTAGAGACCAATTGGGATAGCAACCAATGGCATGAACGGCCTGTTATACTTAAGTCCAACTTAAAGTCGATCTTAGCCTTTGTGAAACACCCCCCTGGTGTAAACACTGAATTTTCATCATGGGCAGTACATATAACAGTGACAATGCACGTCGTGTCAGAAAACTGCATTTCAAACACAGCTGAATTAGGTATGGAGACAAACATGTATACATTGCCACAAACAGTTCCAGGATATATGCACTGAAAAGCAACATCATTTCCACCTTATATTTCAAATAGAACTTACATGTACAATGTATGTTCTATTGTTCTGATTATGTAAGAGGTTATTTAAACTTGAGAGGCTCTTTTTTTCAAATAGCGACGCCCTTGTGTGTTATTTTTCTACAAATATCGGTTGTCTGGAAATGCTTTAGCGCCGTTCAAAGCACAAATGTCCATTTTTGGATTAAGCACATTTTTGATCTCTTTAAGTGCAACAATGTAATATACATCGCCATGGGAATTCATTTACATATTTGTAGTAGCAGTAGTATTAGGATTGATATGTATTCTCATTAAACATGGGGGTAACTGAAAATGGGCTTCTGCCTGTCTTCTTTCGATCGTGAGTCACTTGTTTTAGATTGATAGTACGAAAATATCCTAATGCACTTGCCAGAAAAATTTATTCCTAGATTTTGCTGAAACAGAAATTCAAATCCCGAATTAGATATTTGATGTTGCAACTGTTTGGTATTTCCCCTTGCATTCTTTGTTGTTTAGCATGTTGTTTTCATTTTGTTTTGACTATGTCACAGTGTTTTGTCTTTGAAAAGGTATCTATTAGAGCTGCATTGTGTCTTTCTTGAGGCTGTATTTTTGCATGTATGTCTGTGAAAAGAATGGTAAACTGAGTTTTTATGATATCAGTGGGAGGATATTTTTCAAACTCATGACTGTTTTACTAACATGTCTTCCTTGTTTCTTAATATGAAAATGATCTTAATTTTCCGAGACACCTTTGTTTTTCATTTTAGGAGTTTATCTACTGATCAGGTAGAATTTTTTAAAGGTGAAATAGAATTTGTGACAAAATGAGAACTTGGATTGAAGTGAAATTTACCTTTATCATTTGTGATTTCTAATTAACCTGACTAACCGCCATCAATTCAAATTATTAAGGAAACATGAACATGAAGTAAAATTCAGCATATCTCCTTTTTAAATAAATTAGGAATCATAGTTGGTAATGCATAACAGTAAGAAATATGTTTTCATTACTGTAGTCTTGCACTATTTAACCTGTCTTTAAAGGCCACTTATGGAATACATGCATAGATTGTCAACAGCTGATACAGTGTGTTTCAGACTCTGCTTCATGATACATACCATCATTAACTTGTTATTTGCCATGGATTGACACCGCCACACTAATACATTGTTAGGAGTCTATTATACATGTAAAATGTGTGTGTGAAAAAAGTCGAACGTGGCAGTCCCTTGTGGCAGTCATTGGTTGTGAAGGCAGGTGAAGGGTTAAAAATGGGTTAAATATGGACACTAACAAAAATAGGGAATACCTGTTTTTACACATGTAATTGTTACCCCAGGAATGTTGCCCATGATGAAGTAGTACATGATAAGGGTGTGCATCATTACTAGAGAAGTAAAACAGTCTCAAAACTCTTCCAATTTCTCCCTTTATCTATATTACTGTCTCTATTCACCCTGCTCTGTTGCAATTCAGAACACACTTGCACTTTGATTTTTTAAAATAAATTAAGTATGTTTTTCTGCTTTGTGTTGATCGATGAGCATTTTATCAGTAAGTTATATCATTAGTTGTTGTACAGAGGTGTGCTTTTATTTATTCATCGTTCAGTTTATCCTCTTTTGTTTTATGTGCTTAGTATGGCATTAATGTTTTTTGCAATTGCTGTATTAAAGAAATAATAAAGATCTTTACAGTTTTTATGTGAACTATGTCTATTGACAGACAGGGTTTATATTTTATATTCTCAG